>PVJC01022149.1:0-27599 GCA_004026665.1 Murina feae | reverse complement strand
AAAAAAAAGAGACGAAAACAAGGAGATGAGAGGGCTATCTGAGCTGTGGAAGTCCTTCATGATGAGCAAAGGGTCCCAGCCCTACACCAGGACTCCAGCGCCAGAGGAGACATCCCCAAACCTGTGGCTGTGAAAACCAGCAGAGACTGTGGCTGAGTGAACCGGAGGCTGCTGGAGCCCTAAGCACTTCAGGTCTTAAAGGGTCTGTGTGCAGCTTCACTTGCTCCCAGACTCACTCGCTCAGCTCCAGCACTGGGGCTGCCGCTTTGGAAAGTGCCAGGGACATATGGGGAAGAAGTATATCATCTTGTTTTAAATTGAGGGCTGGAGGGGCACCTCTACTTTTGACAAAAGTGACAATTGTTTCCCCATCCAGTCAGCAGGCACCAAATTTGAGTCTCCATTAACTTGGCTAAAACCATTCACCCTACCCTGGTTACTGCTGAACAAAACCTCACCCACTTGTGACCTGCTAGAACCTCTTTCATTGGTGATTCCACACAAATGGATGGCCTTGGTTCAAGATACAGACTTTACTAAAATGTCTCAAAGGTTCACCAACTAGGGACAACTGGCCTCAGCATGCCCCATACCTCTTACTAAGCAGTCCAAAGCCCTGCTCTAGTGGCAGTTGGCCTTGGGTCACAGTTCAGCTTCTCACAGCCACCTCCAATCCCAGCATGGGCATCAAACATCTCCTACCAGGCAGCCCCAGGCCAGGCACAAGCAGTGGCTGACCTTGGCCTCACCAGATACCTCCCAAGAGGCCCCGGAATCAACATACCCAATGGCTGACTTCAGACAAAATCAGAGCACTACCCACTCACCTCCACAAACAACACACCCAAAGGAGGGACTTGGCAGGCACGAGAGCTCCACTGAAGCAAATCCCTATCCTGCACACCAGCTCATCTGCTGGACTCACGGCCATTCCTCACAGCCAGTCGGTTTGAGGGCCATTCCCTCCTACTGACATTGTAACAGCAATCAAGTGCAATTGAAACAGGGGCGCAGCAATCTACAAATAAGGAACAGCCGTGCAGCACCCAGCGCAGGTGACAAGGGACTGCATCCCTGGGACCCACAGAACACCTGCTACAGCAGGTCATTCTGGTAAGACTGGAAGACACAGCAGCTTTACCTAATACATAGAAAAAACACAGGGAGGCAGCCAAAATGAGGAGACAGAGAAACTTGTCCTAAATAAAAGGACAAATCCCCAGAAAAGGAACTCATTTGAAAATGAGACAAACAATCTAACAAATGCAGAGTTCAAAACATTGGTTATGAGAAAGCTCAATGAATTCAGTGAAAACGTCAACAATGACATAGGAAACATAAAATTGGAGATAGGACTTTGGTGCAGTTTTCCAGCAGAGTGGAGCTCTCCTCTGTATTGCAGCACCTCTAGAGGAGAGGCAGGACTGTGGAACTGCAGCTATGCCTGAGGCTAGAGTAAACCTGAAGGCCTACCTCTTGCAGATGCCCAAAAAACAATTGGACCTCAGTCAGCAGTCATGTAACTGTAAGCAGCTTCAAAAAGGAGCCAATGAGGCCACCAAACCCTTAACAGAGGCATCTCTGAGTTCACTGTGATGGCTGCAGATGCAGAGCCCTAGAGATCATCCTGCACCTCCCAGTGCTGTGTGAAGACAAGAATGTGCCCTATGTGTTTGTGCGCTCCAAGCAGCCACTGGGGTGGGCCTGTGAGGTCTCCAGGCCTATAGTCACCTGTTCTGTCACCATCAAAGAAGGCTCACAGCTGAAGCAAAAGATCCAACCCTTTCAGTAGTCCATTGAAAGGTTCTTAGTCTAAACTGGGGCTTCTGCCCTTGGGGTTGTGTATCATATTGTCTGTGTTAGCCTGTAGGATTTCCAGCTACCTTCTATTGTTATAAAATATTGTAGTAGTAAATCTGATTTTTATACTTTTGGAAAAAAACACACAACTGGAGACAGAAACATTTCCAAAGAACCAATCAGAAATAAGGAATACAATAACTGAAATAAAGAATACATTAGAAGGAATCAACTTCCCTAACCTGGCAAAGGAAATGGACATCAAGTCCAGGAAGCTCAGAGAGTCCCAAACAAGATTAACTGAAGAGGCCCACACCAAGACACATCATACACATCATAATTAAAATGCCAGAGGTTAGAGACAAAGAGGGAATCATAAAAGCAGCAAGGTAAAAGACTTAATTACATACAAGGGAGCTTCCATAAGACTGCTGGATATTACTCAATAGAAATCTTGCAGACCAGAAGGGATTGACATGAAATGTTCAAAGTGATGTCAGTCTATAGATGTATAGACCTATAACTATATCTATGTCAATAGGTATGCACTTTGTTTCCATTATTTTTGCTTCTGAAAACAATGCTAGAGTATTATTACTTACTATTTCTTTTACTTTAAAAGGAATGGGACTGCTGGATTCAATGGTACATGCAATTAAAACATATTATGGAAAATTTCAGACATATACAAAGTAGAGATAATAGTTAACATAATGAACCTCCATGGACCCATCATCCTGCTTCAACAATTATCAGAACATGAGCAATCTTGTTTCTTTTAAATGCTCTTTTCCCTCTCCTTCTCACCACCTCCAACACACACCGGATTATTTAAAGCAGGCTGGATATATTTAAGGTAGAGACAAGATTTCCTGACATGCAAGATGAAGCATATAAAAGAGAAAGAGGAGCCAGTTAGTTCCAAGATTGTTAAACTGGGCAGAGGAAAGGCTGGGGTGGGGAAGGTTTGGGTGGAAATCAGGTGCTTGGTTTCCATCTGATCACACAACACAGTCTTTAAAGATAGAGAACCTTCATTGTTATGGTCAGAAGGATCTATGATGATGGAGTAAGAGTTGGAGAGATGCAATGTTGCTGGCTTTGAGGAAGGGACCCAAAAGCCAGGGAATGAGGGCACCCTTTGGGAGCTGGAAAAGGCAAGGAAATGAGGCTTCCTGGAACCTCCAGAAAGAAACACAGTCCTGCTGACACCGTGAAGTTAGTTCACTGAGATCCATGTTGGAATTTTTAAGCTCCAGAACTGTAGGGTGATATAATTGCATTATTTAAGCACCAAGTTTGCAGTCCTTTGTTATAGCAGCAAGAGAACAAGAACACACCCTCCTACATGAAAGGATGGAAGGTAAGGGGAAGCGTTGAGGGGAAGCAGCCTGTGACATAAGAGAAAAACAAAGAGGAGGTGGTGTCCTGGAAGCTGAGGAGGAAGTGGCAAGAGATGGGCCATATGTTGCTGGTTGGTCACATAGGATGAGGACAGAAATTCAGCCTTTGGACTTAGGAAGGTGGTGGGTAATTCTTTTGAAGAGTTTTCTGCAAAGGGAAATGAAAAAACAAGATGGTAATTAAGAGATGCTTGTTGTCATTATTTAAAATGGGAAAAGTGGCAGTATGCTTGTAAGCTGATAGGAACAATACAAAGGAAGTGAGAATTGAGGAGAGGGGAGTCAATGGAGTGCTGCCCTTGAGTAGCAGCACAGGGTCCAGTGCACAGTTAGAATCAGCTTTTCAGGAACAAGAGGGGCAAGAGGTGGGAAAGCAGAATATGTGGATATGGTTGCTGGTAACTGGGTGGCTGTGGTGTTTGCCCAGTTTCCTCAGTGAGGTTGAAAGATGGGCAGAGGACTGGGATATTTGCAGAGAAGATGTGGTATAGTCCTCTAGGAGATAGGGAATCGGGTGGACTAGGGAAGCCAGGGTATGATCGCCAGTCAGCGTTCAAGAATCCTTAAGGATCAGTTCTTTCCAAAGGGAAATAGGCAAAATAGAAAACGTGACCAGCTCCAGCTGGTTTGGCTCAGTGGATACAGTGGACAGAAGAGTCCTGGGTTCAGTTCTGGTCAAGAGCACATCCCCAGGTTATGGGCTCGATCCCCAGTAGGGGGCGTGCAGGAGGCTACCAATCAATGATTCTCTCTCATCATGGATGTTTCTATTTCTCTCTCCCTCTCCTTCCTCTCTGAAATCAACAAAAATATGTTAAAAAAGAAAAGAAAACAATGACTAAGAATAGATGTGCACAGACCAGATTTCTTCTGACGCTGGCTATCTCATTTCCAGCCCGTGTTCGCCTGGCAGAGGCTGTGAGCACTTGGTCTTGGATTCTGTTTTAGCAACTTTGTGGCCGCTCAGCTTCTGGGCGCTGTTGCTACCTGCCTCCCTGGGGCTAGTCTGATGAATATCCTGTTCTGTTCAAGGCCAGATGAATGAAGTTTTCTTTTTCCACCACACCACACCCTTTAGCGACCTCCCACTGAGTTCTGGTTTCTGGTCTAGACAAAACACTGCAATTTTTTCTCATTTGCATAGCAGAGATCAGTGACACCAGCCAGATCTCAATGAGCCTATAAGCCCGTTGCAACCCAGGCTCCCAGCTTCAGCCCTGCTCAGCTCTCCTCTCCCAGGTGGCACCTTGCTTTTCTATGGAGAAAGGGATCTAGCACGAGTCTCAGATGTTAGTGATAATGACACATGTCCTGTCTTCCTTTTCTGTGGAGATATATATCTAGCTGAAGTCCCATATATGAGTAGTAATGGTACACATCCTGTAGAAACGGTACAGTGACACCTACCATGGGCTGTTCTTTCACAGACCATGAACTTCAGGGGGAAAGTGAGGACAACCAAGGAGGGAGAGTGCTGATGAAACAGGAGAGGTCAAAGATAAAACTTTTCTTTTTCAATTGGGTCACATTCTGGCTACATAAGGTACTGAGGAAGTGGGGCTATTATGAAGTAAAATACCAAGAACATGTCACCATCCAATTAGGGAGATATTGTTAAATGTATATGAAGTAGTCTGCACTTTCCATGGAAGCTTCTGTGATTCCCTGCTTTGAGCCTCTGCTCCCTTGGGGATCAACTTGGCTGTTTTCCTGGAAGATGACTCCTATTTACCTCCATAATCCTGCACCCATTTCTTCTGCCTAGAATGCCTCCTCCCTAATACCCAACAATCCAAACCTTCTTCAGGTGTGAAGTCCCTTTTTAAATTTACCTCCTTGATCAAGACATCCCTGGTTTTCTTAGCCAAAGTTTTCTAAATTTGCCCATAAACTCTTTTGTTTTAAGTTTTTATTTATTTTTTATTGAATTTATTGGGGTGACATTGGTTCACAAAACCATGTAGGTTTCAAGTGTGAAACTCAACATCATCTGCACACTGCATGTGCGCCCATTGCCCCAATCAGAGTCTCTTCTTGTCCCTATTCTTCCCTCTTTACAGGTTTCCTCCTACGCCCACTCTCTTTCCCTCTCACCATCGCCACACTATTGTCTGCATCTATGTGTTATATGTACAATTTTTGTTAACTTAATTCCTTCACCTTCACCTTTGAGGGGACATGTCTTTCATTTTCCTTGCGACGAACCTAGTAGTAGAGTTACTACTGTATTTTCCGGTGTATAAGATGACTTTTTAACCCAGGAAAATCTCAAAAATCTTCTCAAATAACGAGAAATCTAGTGAGAGAAGTGACCCAACTACCTCCTCTACTTTCTCCCTCTATCATGTCCACCATTTCAGCAGTTTTGTCTCGACTTTTGGGAAGATTTTCCTGGGTTAAAAAGTCATCTTATATGCCAGAAAATACCATAGGTGGAAGAATATGTATCCTATCTAATAAAAGAGTAATATGCAAATTAGGCATCACTCCGTCACAAAGATGGCCACTCCCATAGCACATGATGGCCGTGCCCAGTCTGGGTCAGCCTCACCACTGAAGTGGTTAGGCCTGTTAGCTAGACAGGTGGCGGGGGAGACAGGAGGCTCGAGGGGCAGAACAGACTATCAGAGGGGGCTAGGGGTCCCCTGCCCAGGCCAGAGGCCTTCACCAGAGGCCTTAGGCATGGGCAAGGGCAGAGCTGGTGGTCAGAGAGGGAAGGGGCAAAGTTGGTGATCTGAGGGGTATGAAGGTGCCCTATCCAGGCATAAGGCCTCGGCCAGAGGCCTCAGGCCTGGGCAGGGGCAAGGCCAGAGATCGCAAGGGCCTGGGCTCCACAGAGCCAGCTATCGGAGGGGCAGGGTAGGAGCCTGCAATCACAGGGGTCTGGGTACTGGTGGAGCCGGCAAAACAGGGGTCTGGGGGTCCCCTGACCAGGTCTGCAGCCTTGGCCAGAGGCTGCAGTGGGACAGGGATGAAGCCGGCGATCTCAGGGCCTGGGCAAGGGCAGAGCTGGTGATCTGAGGGGCAGGGGCAGAGCCAGCAATGCAGGGGTCTAGGGGTCCTCTGCCCAGGCCTGCAGCCTTGGCCAGAGGCTGCTAGTGGGGCAAGGGCAGAGCCGGCAATGGCAGGGGGCAGGTTCAGAACCAGTGATCACAGAGGCCTGGGGGTCCCCTGCCCAGGCCTGCATCCTCAGCCAGAGGTTACAGGCCTGGGCAGAGGTGGAGCTGGGATTGGAAGGGCAGGGGTGGAGCCAGTGATTGGAGTGAACTACAGAGGAAACACCTTTTCTTATCGCTCATTGGCTAAGCTCCCTATATGCCACTGGTAATATTCTTAGTAACTTGGGTAATAAGAATCCAGAAAGGCCATCTAGAGTTTTTCCACCACACTCCTGGAGAAAGAAAATGAAGGTCCACTGCTGGAGGGCTAAGAAATGTCATATCCTGCCCTAGCCAGTTTGGCTCAGTTCAAAATGCCTCAGCCTGCTGACTGCAGGGTCTGGGTTCAATTCTGACCAAGGCCATGTACCTAGGTTGCAGGCTCCTCCCTGGCCAGGGCCCAGGTCAGGGCATATGCAGGAGGCAACCAACCAAAGTGTTTCTCTCACTTTGATGTTTCTCTGTGTTTTCCCCTTCTCTTCCACATTCTCTAAAAATCAATGGAAACATATCCTCAGGTGAAGATAAAAAAATAAAGAAAGAAATGTCATATCCTATGAAAGACACATCTTGAAAATGCCTCAAAAAAGTTGTCATTTTTTCATTGTGCAGGGACTGGAGTTCGTGTTGATGAAAACACCTTGGTGGCTGCGGACTGGCAGTGG
Source organism: Murina feae (assembly GCA_004026665.1). NCBI lineage: Eukaryota > Metazoa > Chordata > Mammalia > Chiroptera > Vespertilionidae > Murina > Murina feae. The sequence goes on along the minus strand of PVJC01022149.1, from coordinate 20,573 downwards.
TTGCAGCAGCGGGGTGATGGGGCTGGTGGCTTCCTCTGATTAGCCTGGTCACCTCCCACAAAGGGAGGCCATACTGCAGCTTAGGCCCGCTCCCAGTATGTGAGAGGGGGCAGGCTGGGCTGAGGAACCCCCCCCCCCCCGGTGCATGAATTTTGTGCACTGGGCCCCTAGTATATTTATATTTATAAAGAGGTCACACAGTTTTCTAAAGTGAGTGTACCATTTTACATTCCCACCAGCAAAATATAAGGATTTCAGTTACTCTCTATTTTGCCAGCATTTGGTATTCTAAATTTTATTTTTGCCTTTCTAGTAGGCAGACGTGGAATTTTATTTTTATTTTCCTGATGATTAATGATATTGAACACCATATTATGTGTTATTTGGCTATTAAAATCATCTTCTATCAGGGGCCTGTATAAATCTTTGCCTATTTTTAAAATTGGGTCATTTGTCTTACTATTGGATGTAAAACCTTTATTACAAATTTTCTGTCAGATATACAGATAATACACATTATCTCCTACTTTGTGGCATGTCCTTGCACTTTCTAACAACAATTTTTTTAAATAGCTGGCTTAAATTTTGATGGTTTGTTTAATTAAATTTTCCTATAAGGATCTGTGTTTCTTATGCATTACAAAGAAATCTTTCTGTCTTTATGTACCCCAAATCTATAGAAATATTCCTTATGTTGTCTTCTTGAATTTTTATAGTTTTAGCTTTTATGTTTAGGTTTGTGGTCCATTTTGAGTTTTATAGCGGTTTTTTGTTGTTGTTGTTTGTTTTTTTTGTATGGTGTAAAATAGAATCAATATTTATTTTTCATCATATGGGCATCAATTTCTAATAATATTTATTGAAGACTATACTTTCCTCATTGAATTACTTTAGCTCCTTTATAAAAAATCAATTGACCATGTATGTGTGGGTCTATTGCTGGGCTCTCTATTTCCATTCCATATAGATATAGATATAGATATAGATATAGAGATAGAGATAGAGATAGAGATAGAGATAGAGATAGAGATAGAGATAGAGATAGAGATAGAGATAGAGAGATAGAGATAGGGATATAGATATAGATATAGATATAGATATAGATATAGATATAGATATAGATATAGATGTAAGATAGGTATGGCTATCATCATGCTCATATCACAATGTCTTGACTGCCCTTCCTCTGCAGTGAGTTTAGCTTCACTAATAATGTACTGTCCTTCTGTGTTCTCCACTGAGTGCCCTGGGTGATCAGTGAGTATGCTCCAGTGTAGCTGATTGAAATTCAAGCCATTCTCAGCCCTGGGTACACTCTGGGAACTCTCCATTCAGCTCACAGCGATCTGTCATTCTTTGCCTCATGGGATTTCTCCTTACATTCCATGTCTTAGTACTCACTGAGGATATTCACAGATGTACAGACTCAATGTTTTTTAGTTCTTAACTCATCAGAGGATTTAGCAGATTTCCAGATCTCTTTTTATGGCTTGCCCCCTTCATTTTGGTACTCATCTCATGATTCATAGTCATGCCAGTCTCCTGTGCTCTAATCTGTTCCCCAATTCAATGATTTTTGGTACTCGGTGATCTGCTCGGGAACTGCTTGTGCTCCATGGCCCAGAATGTTTCTCTTAGCAGAAGTTAGAAGCCATGACTTACTAGTAAATAATTTGTTTCTCTTCTCTCAGGAATTACAATCTTGCACTGTCTGTTGTCCAACATCCAAAAACAGTTTTCTTACACTTTGTCCAGTTTCCTAGTTGCTTAAGGCAGAAGGGTGACACCAGTAAGGAGTTAAATCCAAGAAACAGAAATTCTTTATTAAACATTAAGATATTCACTTCCACATACTAGAAAAGAGCATAGGATTCATTAGCCACTTACTATTTTAGTAACATTAAGAAAATTCACCTTCACTGAAACTGTCAACATAATTGGTAACCAATAACTGTAGTAAAATCCTATATAATAAAAGTGTAGTATACAAATTGTTCCCTCGACCAGGAATTCTTCCAGGAGTTTGACCAGGGGGTGGGCTGGCTGGGGGAAGGGAGGGAGTACCTGGCTGGCCACAGCCAGCCTCTAGGAGCCTACCTGTGCATTAATTTTGTGCACTGGGCCTCTAGTATTTAATAAATGTGATCATCTACTGGCTCCATTATTTCATAATGCAGCACTCACAAGTTAAAAAATATATTCCTTATTGATTATTCACATCAGGTAATTCTATTTAGGTAGTTTCAGGCATTTTACTCTTCTCCTAAGTTTTCTATTCATTCAGTACATGATCAGTAATTTTTACTTCTTAAAACTTGTAAGACTCTGGTTAAAATTTTTTATATTATTTAATAAAATAAATCTTCATAAATTCAATAGACACTTTGGTTCATTTGTTTTTCTCTGTATTCAATTTTAAGGTTTATTCTTATACTTATTATCCTTATTAGGGGCCCGGTGCACAAAAATTTGTGCACTTGGGTGTCCCTCAGCCCGGCTTGTGCCCTCTCACAGTCTGGGACCCCTCAGGGGATGTCCACCTGCTGGCGTGCCTGGCCAGCCTGGGTGAGGGACTGATGGCTGTTTGCAGGCTGCCCACAGTCCCTTCAGGGTTCGAGTCCCTACTGGGGTACCTGGCCAGCCTGGGTGAGAGGTTGAGGGGTGTTTTCAGGCTGCCCACAGCTCCCATTGACCCAATGTCCCAGCAAGGCTGGCTGGAAGCAGGTTTCTAGGGTTTATCTTCTGTAATTGAAACTGTTGCTTTAAGCCAAGGCCTAGGCAGGTAACGAAGCCTCCTTTTGGCTTCAGCTCCATGGCTTCTATAATTGCAACTATGTTGCCATGAGCAGAGAGAGGCTCAGCTGGCCTAGGCAGGCACTTTCCTCCATCGCTGGTGCAACAGAAGCCTCCTGTTTGGTTTAGCTCCATGGCTTCTATAATTGCAACTATGTTGCCATGAGCAGAGAGAGGCCCAGCTGGCTTAGGCAGACAGTTTACTCCTGGTGCAACGGAAGCCACCTGTTTGCTCCAGCTCCGTGACTGCCGGCCTCCATCTTGGCTGGGTTAATTTGCATATAGCCACTCTGATTGGCTGGTGGGCGTGGCTTAGGCATCCCAGCAAAACTGTCAATTTCAACATTACTCTTTTATTAGATTAGATCATTTTTAATATGTCAAATATTAATATAGTTGCAAAGATCAAAACTATATACTTCTTCTTCTATCCCTTCTACCACATTCCCACTCATTCAGGTTATTCTTCCTGGATATTTTTTCACTTTTTATTTAAAAAAAAAAAAATTAGACATAAAAAAGTTGCAAAAATAACACATTGAGTTCCCATATATCCTTCACTCAGTGGCTTTCTTAAATATTAGCATGTATAGAAACATTATATGATTACCATAACTAAAAAACTTACTGATAAAATATTGTTAACTTATTTATAGACCTTATTCAAATTTCACCTCATGCTCCTTTTCTCATTTATTGATTGCTTTATGTGAACATTAAACTAACCTGGAATTACTGAAAGAACTCCTATGGTGGTGATATTTATAATTTTTTATATTGCTGTATTAGATTGGCTAATATTTTTAAAGGACTTCTCTATATAAATTCATATGAGATATTTATTTGCAATTTTCTTTCCTTGTGATGTCTGTCGAATTTTGGTATCAGGGTCATGCTGGTCTCATAAAATAACTTGCTAAGTGTCCCTTTGTTCTCTGTTTCAGTTATCTGTTATTGTGTAGTGAATAACCCCAAAACCTAGTGGCTAAAAACAATAATGATTTATTGCTGTCGATTATGTGGGTCAGAAATTTGGGCAAAAAAATTGAGCTTGAGATGATTTCCATCATGGCAACTGGCTTCAATGGATGAAACTGGAAATTAGCGGACCTCTTAAAGACTAGGGCTGAAACAGCTACAGTTAATTTCTGCTATAATATATCTACTGAAGCAAGTCCAAAGTCCAGCCTGGATACACAGGGACTGAAAGTAGATTCCACCTGCTGTAGAAACAGGGACACAGAGTTGGTGGCCATATTTAATTTATTTGATATTCTATTTGATATTTGCATTTTTTCCTAGAATACTTCATAGAATTCACTCATGAAACATTTGGGCTTGGAGGGGATGGTTTTGTGGAAAAATTTTTTGATGATTAATTTATAGGTTTATTTAGTGTGTCTCTTCTTGAGTCCATTTCAGAAATTTCTGTTTTCTCAAGTTGTTAAATTTATTGTTTTTTAGTCTTGATCAACCTTGCTATGTTTTATCAATTTTATTAATAATTTTATTAATATTTCCAAATAACTAATCTGAGTTTTATTAATTTTCTCTATTGTCTATTTCAATTGTTTTGGCTCTTTGTTATTTCTTTCTTCCTAATTTACTTTGGGCTTAATTGCTCTTCTTTTTCTAGTTTATTAAGCTGCTTTGGGGATATCCAACACATTTTTAAAATATATATATATTTTTTATTGATTTCAGAAAGGAAGGGAGAGGGAGAGATAAAAACATCAATAATAAGAGTGAATTCTTGATCGATCAGCTGCCTCCTGCACGCCCCCTCACTTGTCCTCTACCCTCCCCCCTTCCCCCCCCCGGCCCCCCCTCCCCCCCACGACCTGGAATCCAACTGTGACCTCCTGGTTCATAGGTCAATGCTCAACCACTGAGTCATGCCAACCAGGCTCCAACAAAATTTGATGTGTTGTGATTGCTTTTTCATTAACTTCATAAAATATTCTAAATTCTTCTGGTTTCTTCCTTAATCAGCAGGTTATTTAAGTGTGTTGTTTTGACTTCTAATTTGGTTTTATGTGATCACAGATATATTCTGTACCATTTCAAAGTTTTGAAATTTATGGAAACTTATTTTATGGCCTATTATATGCTCTATATTGGCGAATGTTCCATCAGCACTTAAAAAGAATATACTCTGTTGTAGTTGGGTAGAGTATATTCTGTAAATGTCAATTAGGGAAAGTTAGAGAATAATGTTGTTCAAATCTTCTATACCTTTATTGTCTGGCTGTCCTATTTAATTGCTGACAGAGGGTGTTAAAATACTAAACTACAGTTATGAATTTCTATTTCTCTCTTTAGTTCTGTCAGTTTTACTTTATCATTGGCTCAGTTGTAAAGGCACACGCATTTGAAGATTGCTGTTTTCATGATGACCCTTTATCAACATTAAATATCTTATTTTTGCTAATATTGAAGCCTTATCTTGAAGGATATTTTTTCTAATATTAATATAGCTATACCAGCTTTTATATGCTTACTAATTGCATGATATATTTTCTTCATTCCCTTACTCTCAATCTATCTGTGCTGTTATGTTTTAAGTGTATCACTTATAGATCAGATATAGTGGGATCTGCTTTTTTTATTCATTCTGACAATCTCTGGTTTTAAATTGATTTAGCTTATTTACATTTAATATAGGTATGAATATTTTTAGGTTTAAGTCTATCATTTTGATATTTGTCTTCCATTAATTTATTCTTTTATTTTTGTTTATTTTTCTTTTTCTTCTTTTCTTACTTTCTTTTTGGTTAATCACATATTCATTTAGTATTTTATTTTAATTCTGTTGACTTTTTAACTATGCTTACTGAATTGTTTCTAATAGTTGCTCTACAGATTATAATATGCATTCTTAACACTATCTACTGACAATATTATGCTACATTATGAAAAATATTATAACTTTATAACAATAACATTTTATTTATCATACTGTAGAGGGAAGGCATATGGGCATCTAATCTAATAAAAGAGTAATATGCAAATTGATCCTCACCCCATTACACCTAAGCCACACCCACCAGCCAAGCCACATCCACCAGCCAATCAGAGCATCTGTATGCAAATTAACCCAGTCAAGATGGCGGCCGGCAGCCACTGAGCTAGAGCAAACAGGAGGCTTTTGTTGCACCAGTGATGGAGGAAACTGCCTGCTTAGGCCAGCTGTGGCCTTCCGCTCAAGAAAACAAAGTTTCAATTATAAAAGATAAATAAACCCCAGAAACCTGATTCCAGCCAGCCTCGCTGGGACATTGGGTCAATGGGAGCTGTGGCCAGCCTGCAAACAGCCATCAGCCCCTCACCCAGGCTGGCCAGGCACCCCAGCGGGGGACACCCACCTTGAAGGGAACCCCACTCTGATCTGGGACACCCTTCAGGGTGAACCAGCCAGCCCCCACCCATGCACCAGGCCTCAACTCTATATAATTCTATATAATAAAAGGGTAATATGCAAATTGACCCTAACAGCAGAACCACTGAGAATGACTGGTCACTATGGCACACACTGACCACCAGGGGGCAGATGCTCAATGCAGGAGCTGCCCCTGGTGGTCAGGGCACTCCCACAGGGGGAGCTCTGCTCAGCCACAAGCCAGAAGGTTGCCAGTACAGCAGTGGTTGTGGGAGCCTCTCCTGCCTCCTCAGCAATGCTAAGGATGTCCGACTTCAGCTTAGACCTGCTCCCTGCTGGCAAGTGGACATGTCCCTGAGGGCTCCCAGGCTGCCAGAGGGATGTCTGACTGCCATCTTAGGCCCAATGGCCCGGGGAGTGGGCCTAAGCCAGCAGGTGGACATCCCTCGAGGAGTCCCAGAGTGCAAGAGTGCACAGGCCAGGCAGAAGGACTCCCCCCTCCCTGGGCCTCTAGTTTCTTTAATAAATTATCAGCTGAATCCAGGGTGATAGGCAAAGCCACATCCTGGAAACACATCTTAACAAAAAGGCAGAAGTGTTCTCAGCTTGATCTTCATTTTGGCCCAAGTGCAGGGGAGTGGGTTTTATTATGTAAATTCAGCCCAGAACCAGGAATGTATAGGACTCGGGCCCACCCAAACTCCTTTGTCTTGACCTTTGGTGAAACTTCCTGATATTTGGGTTATAACATAAACATGACTGTATCGATGCTGGGTCCCTGTCTATCGGAAGAGGTAAGCGGTCCCACTTGGTCCCAGCTTTTTTCTTCCATTTCTGTGTCTGTCTCTTTCTTTCATTTTCTCAATCCCCAACCGCCCCTACTCAGGAACCAGAACACTCTCTAGGCCAGCTGGACGCGGGAAAAGAGACCCCTTCATATCATACCTTATCCTTCATGAAATTACCAACACATATTTTACATTTACATTTCCATGTTATAAATTTCATGATACAATGTTAAAATGTTTTGCATAAAACATTCATTTTAAGAAAACCAACAGAAAAAAGATTTTTTTTGGTATTTATCCATATACTTAACATTTCTGTGGTCTTCTTTCCTTCTGTATTCTGAAATTCAACTGTTGTCATTTACCTTCAGCAAAACGATGTTAGCATTTTTCTTTTTCTTTTTAAAAAAAATGTGTTTTTATTGATTTTAGAGAGAGGAAGGGACAGGGAGAGAAACATCCATAACAAGAAGAAATATTGATCGGCTGGGGATCGAGCCCATGTGCCCTGACCAAGAATCAAAACAGTGACCTCATGGTTCATGGGTCCTTGCTCAACCACTGAGCCACACCAGCTAACTTTTTATGGTATTTCCTCGCTCACTTTCCAGATACTCTGACAACTCTGAACTCATACCCCAAGCCAATAAAATCAAAACTTTCTATTGGATTTTAGTTTCTCTGAGCCACACAGATTGAGATTGCTTTTAGGAAAGAGTTTTGTGTATAATATGCTTCTTTTTTTCCCATTAGTCAAATCCTTTTCAGATTTTGTCTGCTTTTGGCTATTCCCCATGCCTTCAAATTACGTATGTAATTTGTTTAGAGTTTAGAATTATAATCTGAGAGAGTTAAGGTGACACTAGCTATTTCACCATAATGGGAACTGGAGCCACTACTTGTCTTCTTTTTATAAAAGAAAATTTGTTTATATAATTAGTGCTTAATCTTTGAAGAAAAACTGGAGGATATCAAAAAACTGTCAGTCTGTTCCATGCTTCCATGTCTCTGGATCCATTCTGTTCATCAGTTTATTTTGTTCATTAGATTCTACATATGTTATTTTAAAAACTCACAACATTAAAAAATGTAAATCATTTGTACTTTACTAAGAACAAATGAAACTGTAGTAATTTCTAGAGAAAGTTTTATTTTGATCTTAAAAGAGCCACTTTCCTTGTTGTTTTGTTTGTTTATATTATTGTTTTATTTTGAGGTTCATAAGGGTGAGTATATCTAATGCAGTGGAGAGCTGACTACACTAAGTCACGCTCAGTGTCAGCCGTTTTCTGCTTTGTAATCAGTGACATCCTTCCTCTCAGATTCTGATAACTACCCTCCAGTCCCTGGGAAAATGGGTGCTCTAATGGGCTTACAGACAGAACAAACTTGAGAGCAGAAGCCAGAAGGGTCTGGGCTCCAATAGAATTTATTTTCCTCATCCAGAGTCCAAAGGAGAGGCTGCAGGCCACCCTATCACTGAAACAGGAGGATGAAAAGACTGACAGCCATAAGGACATAACTCTGAGATGGGAAGATCTACCGACTAACAGGTAATGATGACAGGGAGTGCCTGGAAGTCTTGCACTGTTTATACCTGAGCCAAGTTTCCTGAACAAGGAGAGACTGTTCTCATGAGAACTCTCAGTAATCACTGCTGTCTGGACCTGCGGGGGATGCTCATGGCTTCAGATACCCACTGGGCCTGCCCAGCTCCTTTGCTCCCCTCCCTTTTGCCAGGACTCTCTATTTCTAGCCACAGCCTAGCCTATTTCCTATGGTTTCTTAGATTGGCACTCGCACCCCCTCACACTCCCACCACAGGAGACAAGCACAGGGCTGTTGACATCTAGGTGGAGTGTAAAGACCCCAGGACTGTGGTGCCATGGCTCTGGGGTCTAGCTCCACCTTGACCAGTACCTGCCTGTGCTATCGTGGGCCTCTTGTTCTCTCGGCCTCATTGACTTCACCTGTAAAATTAGGAGTTGGATAGTACAATCTGTAAGGTATCTTTAACTCTCAAAGTGCTTCTGCGAGTCACTACAGGGAAATAGGGGCCACCACAAACAAAAATAAAAAGGGAAGTTACAGGCATTTTGGAAACCTCAATATCTCCTCATAGAAGTCTTTTCTGAGTATGGTGAAATGCAAATGAGACCAGTCCTTTCTCTCCTGTTTCCTGACAGAAGGAGATAGAAACATCAAGGCAACACAGGAAACTGACCTTTGTATGTCAAAATGTGGACACACAGACCAACAGGGCAGCTGCCTATTGCTTCCAGGTACAAGGCAATTGAGTTCCATTCAATTGAGTTCCATTCAACAATGTATCCTAGACCTTTCCATGATTAATGAGCACACCAGGACTAAATTTTGGAAATGAGGGCACGCCTGAAAATTGTAGAACAGTTAACCAGTATGTATGCTTGTATTCAATTCCTTGAAAAGTAAAAAAAGAGAAAATAAATATTATTATCTTATTCAAGGTCAGTGAAGCTCACCCAGCACCCCTCTCCCTGGGAAGGAACCCTGGCCTGGGACCCTCCTGCCCATGGAGGCCGTCACTCTTTAGAGAACCAGGTAACAGAGGTTTAAGTTCGGGTTCCAGAGTCAGTCAGCTTGAGCTCAAATCTCCACCCACCACTTAAGGGCATGGCTAAGGGCAAATACCTAACCTTTTCCAGCTATAGACTCCTCATTGCATAATGGGTACCTACCTGTGTTATACAGCTGTTAGGTTTAAATGAGAGAAAGCAAGTTTTGCCCCTAGCACAGCATCTAGGGAATCAGTGAGTGCTCAACAGATACCAGCAATTGTTACTATGAATCTTGATGAACTAGATAAATCCTATGGCAGGAGCCCCTCTCCTCCCACCCCGCCCAAGTCTGCTGCCTGCTCTTCCTCCCACAGCCCCCTTTTCTAGGAGTCACCATTCCTTCATGCCCTACAAGTCAGTGTGCTTTTGAACTTTTATGCTGAGCAGCAGGCAAAGTGCAAGAGCTGCTCTGGAACCTGAAGAAACCAGTGGCAACAGGGTGCTGGGCCTTCTGACCCAGAAATCCTTTCATCCCTGGTTGATGGGCAGGGGCCAAGTGGAAACACCAGAGCCAATAGGAGCCCCCCTTTTGGGGCAAGAGGAAAATGGAGAGCGATCGAAGCCTGCTCTGCCAAGGACATAGGCAAGCACCTGGTACATGGAGGGTCTCACGGTGCATCGGCGTCCCCCTTCTGTTGCCCGGTGACCCCAAAGCCCTGTGAGAAGGCGCCAAGTTCCCAGCAGCAACATTCATCTTCTTCCCACTCCCTTCTCGTCTCCTAGCCCTGAAGACAGCTCTCGCCTGCCTGCCGTGGTCCTTGTTAGAGTTTACTTGGGACTTCCCCCGACAGAGACACCCAGCCATTCCTGAACTGCCTCGGGACAGTCTCACCCAAACCTCCCGGGGCGCCTTCCAGGTGCTCGGCGCAGGCGGCAGCGGTGGCTGCAGGCGGGACTCAGCTGCAGGCGGGACTCAGCTGCAGGCGGGACTCGCGGGCGCCTCTCTACCGCCTGGGACGCCCGGTTCGCAGCGCGGGCGGCGGGCACTACAGAGGAGCCAAAGTCCCGCGGCCCCAGCGGCCTGGTCTTTCAGAAATCCCTCTGGTAAGGGCAGTGATCGCTTTCCTCGCCCAAGAGCCGCTCCGAGGAGGCTGCCTGCGGGCGTCTGGGGGTGGCAGGGGCGGCCCTTCCCCGCGGCGCACCTCAGCACCCGCCCTGTTGGCTCAAAACTCTCCAAACCACGGAAAGGGTTTAAAGGGAGATAAGTAGTGACGGGGCTGGGGGGTGGCGGGGGCGACTGCAGAGATTGCAGGATTTCAGGGATGCAAACCTCCAGGGAACTCCCGGGCAGGACTGTAGGACTCTGCCCTCCGTGGGGCGCCACCCTTCTCCCTACCATGGCCTGGGGAGGCTGGTGTTGGAAATGGGGGTGGTGGTGCTGAGGCAAATTATGAGGAAGGGCCTCAAGTCACTCCCACAGCCCACATCCGGAAACTTAGGCAACTGAGAAAAGTACAGGTGGGGTAAAAGAACGACTAAAAAGAAAAAAAGAGGAGAACAATCGCCGAGAAAAAAAGACAATGGGAAAAGAAGGGACGAATCAATGGGAACGGTGAGTTGCCAGGTCAGCGCCAGGAGGATACATAAGTTCCCAAACAGAAGGTGGAAGGATGTAAAGCAGCTTGTCAAGTGTGTCCCTGTCCACAGCCTGAGGGTCAGTTTGTTGGAAAAGCAGACCAATTGGATCTAAATCTCAGGGAGTGGGGCCAGCCTGTTTCCCCCAGTCCTGGGGGCGGGGGTGGGGGGTGGAGGGAGGTGGGGAGGGAGGGGAGATTCCATGCCGGCTCAAATTCAAGACCCTCTGTACAAAGGAAGTGACACTGGCTTGGGGGCTGGGAAACTGGATCCCTAGTTTTCCCATCAATAAAAGGAAGGGTTGGGCTAGATCAGGGGGACACTGGTGTATGGAATCTGGCAGGCCACACAGAGTGAGGTGGGCCAGGTAGGCAACCTTCCTCCCCCCCACCCCACCACCCAGGACCTGTGCTCAGTGCCAGTCAGTTGTTACCTGGCCTGAAGTTGGGGCAGGTGTTGTCATACCTGGTTTTGCAAGAGAAGCTGGGAACTCGTTTTTTTTTTATGTGAAATCTCCTGTTTTTTAAATGTTGGCAACTAATTAAACATTTTAAAAACATTGTTTGGTTCCTCCCTGCAGGCCAAGCATAAACATGTGCAACCTGGGTTTGTCTTGTGAGTCTTGGACTACAGTCTTCCAACTCAGAGTCTCATCTTATTCTGAAACTAAAGGCCGGGTGCATGAAAATTCATGCACTGGGGGTGGGGGGTGTCCCTCAGCCCGGCCTGCCCCCTCCCACAGTCCAGGAGCCCTCAGGGGATGTCCTACTGATGGCTTAGACCCACTCTTCCCTATGGGAGGCAACCCAGATGATCAGGGGAAGGCGCCGCCCGCATCATCCCCCTGCTGCTGCCACTGCCGGCTCTCTCAGCTGCCGTGGCTTTGTTCAGAAGGATGTCTGGAAAACATCCGGTCTATCTGGTCTAATTAGCATATTACCCTTTTATTAGTGTAGATAGCCTGTGAGACTGACATAACGTGTGGCTTCTGTCCTGAAGGAGAAAAGTAGAGCTTCCTGAGCTTCTCAGAAAAGTTAGGAGAGAACATTTGGAACATCTCATAACAACACAAAAGGATTACTATTCCTTTGATTCCCTTCTTGCTGCCCTCTGTCACATTTTTAATCAGGGAGCCCCACTGTTCTCATTATAATTTAGACCTAAAAATTGCTGGTCCACAAAACATTAAGTAGCTCGCTCAAAGTCCTTTTCCCAAGCCCACTTGTGCATTGCCATCTTCCCAACCACGTCCCTGTCGAGCCTGCTCTGACCATCTTGTGCTTGTCAGGTGTTGTTCCCATGTGCCAAGGTATTGTTCCAAATGCTTTACATTGCATTAACTTTTTTAATAGGCAACAGCTCTGTGGAATGGATACAGTTATTGTCTCCTGTGTTACACATGAAAAACAGACCCAGAGAGGTTAAGGGATGTATGTGTCCAAGGACACCCAACTTGTATTCGGTACATGGCAAAAGCTGGGATTTGAACCCAGGCAGTCTGACTGGCTCCAAAGTCCATCACACTTTACTGCCTCCCCTGCTCTCAGTAGTAAGCCTCATCCTGTCCCACCTGGATGGAGTTCCTAGAATGTGTCAGCTCAGAAAGACACGAGAGGCCTGTGCTGGGGGGGCCCAGCAGGCCCAGTGCATGTGGAGCTCCGGCCCAGCCAGGTCGCCAGGTCGGCCCTTTTGCAACTTGCCAGATAATGTAGCCAGTGGGGCTTAAGGTGTCACAGAGTCTGACAGCTTTAACAAAGGAGGTGTCATGTGGAGGAGATGAAAGAGCAGAGCTGTTTATTTGAGGATTAGGGCACTAAGAAATGTCTCTGACTCTGCAGGCTGCATCTGTTTCTGACAGTGCTTTCAGGGCGTTAGAGGAAGAATGCCCTGGTCTCATGTTACAGGGCTCCCTAGGCAGAGGAGCTCTCCCTGCCACCCAGCACTTGTTCTTAAGGTAAGGTGACCAGACATCCTGCTTTCGGCGGGACAGTCCCGATTTTTAACAGTTTGTACCGCGTCCCGCAGCGTTTTAAAAAAGTCTCAATTACTCTTTGTAATATTTTAAGTAATAATTTTAAAAAAAGAAAAAAAAGACCCTCTCCCCTCCCTTCCCCCCTCCCCCCCCCAGTCAATGGTGTACCACTTTAAATCTGGTCACCTTATCTTAAGGGCCCCAGATGGAAAGAGCACTGAGAAAGAAGTCAGGAGGCTTGTAAACAATGGACTGCGAGGACCTGGGAAACTAATTTTACTTTTCTGGGTTCCAGATGCTGCATCCGTGCATTGTTCAATATAGTAGCTGCTTGCCACATGTAGCCAAATTAAAAACGATTTCTCCCTTATGCTAGCTACATTTCCCGTGCTCAGCAGCTACACGTGGCAATGACTGGCCTGCTGGAAGGAGAGATGTGGGCATCTCTGTTTTGTAGGAAGCTCTACTGTGAAGGCTGCTGTGACTGAGCTGGGTAACCCTTTTGATCACAGTCTACACACTATTTGCTTCTGGTGCATGAGCAATCACTATTCATGTCTGTGAGACACTTCCTGGAGCACGGACAGGAGCAGCTGACCTCTGCTGGTGAGGCGGGTACCGTTGTTGTAGAAAGACCAAAAAACTAAGCAACGCTTTGAAGAGGTGGAGAAATCAGTTTTAATAACGCGCACAGTCTCCGGGGACAAAGATCTCAAATCCAGAGCAGCCAGTAGCACATGAGAACCTTGCTTTATAGCTGCCCCTCGAGTTCATTGATTTGCAAATATACTCTCTCCCCCAAGGCCCTGAAGAGAGAATTCTTTTTATCTACTCTTCCCCCAGGTACGCTTAGGTTGAAAACAAGGCCCCCTGCTTTTCAAGGGACAGGGCTTTGTTTGGTTTAATGGCCTAACACTCCTTTGCAGAACTAGCCTTCCTCCTCACCGTGAGCTAGTCAGACTCTGCCAGGAAACTCAACCTGTGGCCAAAACAGCTAGAGAGACATCCAGCCAGAATCAGTGGTGCAGCTTTTGACTATAAACATTCCTGCTCTGTGAATCCTATTGGCCCATAAAAAGTGTGAATATTGGACCTTACTATATGGGGAGTAAAAGTAAGAATAATACTGCTGCAACTTCAAGAACTCTAACAGTCCAGCCCCTGCCTTGTGTGGGGATGGGAATATTGGAGGGGTGCTATCATGTGACAGTGACAGTCACAGCCAGCATCTATCTAGCACCTTGTGTGTGCTGGGCCCTGAGCCTGTTGGACCCATCCTGCCTCATGGCAGTGCTATGAATCAGGCACACTATCACCCCATTACAGAGGCGGGAGTGGAGGTGCAGAGAGGCTCAGCAGTGCCCACTGTCACTGGGCTAGCAAGTGCAGGAGGAGCTGGGATTAGGATTGCAGATCAAATACACACTGGAATTCAGTTTTTACTGGGCATCCTGTATTCTTCTTTGCAAAACCAGTGACCCTAGCTGCGACAGTCCAGGCATTCTGGCTCCAGAGAATATGCTCTTCACACCCCATTGCTGCCCCTTAAGAGAGAAAGATGACGGGATTGTCTGTGCTAAGACACAGGATGTGCCCTGGAACTATGTAGCCCCTCCTCACTGCCACCCCCAAGTCCTCATCCTCATATGAATGTCCGCCAGAGCGTGAAGAACCTGGAAGGAGACATTTTACACATGCTGACAAATGACATCCCCAGTGATAGGACCCAGTCTTTCTGTCCTAAAGCATAAGCCCTGCTGCATGCTTAGACCAGCAGGCACCACTACTCCTGGGATTCCTGCCTACCCCATCATGGAAGCCCTGACTGCACTGAAGACAGTCAGCCCCCAGGGAGCACGGCCAGGCCACTGTAGAAGCACAGACCACTGCAGGGGTACACCTGGTATTAATTTACAAGCGGCTTCGGGAGACAACTCCAAGTCTGCTCCAATTGAACTCCCAGGGCACCTATATTTTTAATGATCTCCCCAGGTTAGATCAGAGGTGCTGCCCAGAGCCCCTGCCAGCTCCCAGGAACTCTCCTTTCCTCCTAAGGACCTAACTTAATCACATTGCACTAGGCTAGCTCTCAGTGCCGACTGCCTGCCTTGTCACCTGCAGTCCTTCCCAGTCTCTTCTACTCTTGCCTGTTTCCTCCACTAATCTCTCACTTATTCTTCCTACCCCAGAGCTGATCCTCCCAGGTTTTCTCTCCTAGCAGTGTCCTAGTATGTTAGATTTGTGGATATCACCTCAGTGAAGAGGTCATTTATGGATTTTTAAGGAAAACTTCAAGACCTTACAAATTTGCAGAGAGAGAGAGCTTGGAGGGTCTGTCTCAGAGTCTGGCCTTTGGAGGTCTGGACACATGCACAGAAGATGTCTTGCATGTACAGGGACAAAGGCTATAATCTGACCCCAAACAAAAGCTATTTGATACATCTCACCCTCCTCCAGGGATTTTTTAAATTATTAAATCTTTATTGTTCAGATTATTACAGATGTTCCTTTTTTTAAACCCCCATAGCTCTCCTCCACCTGGTTCCCCCCCCACCCTGTGCCCTTACCCCCACCACTGTCTTCATCCATAGATGTAAGATTTTTGTCCAGTCTCTTCCCATACCCCTCATGCCCTCTTCTCTCTGAGAATTGTCCATCCATTCCCTTCCTATGCCCTTACTTCTATTCTATTCACCAGTTTATTCTGTTCATCAGATATTTCTATTGACTTGTTATATTCACTGGTTGATAGATATGTACTTGTTGTCACTTTGTTGTTTATACTTTTTATATTTACCTTTTTCTTCTTCTTCCTCTTCTTAAAGAATGCCCTTCAGCGTTTCAAATAATCCTGGCTTGGTGGTGATGTACTCCTTTAGCTTTTTCTTGTCTGTGAAGCTCTTTATCTGACCATCAATTTTACATGATAGCTTTGCTGGGTAGAGTAATCTTGGTTGTAGGTTCTTGCTATTCATCACTTTGAATATTTCTTGCCACTCCCTTCTGGCCTGCATGGTTTCTGTTGAGAAATCAGCTGACAGTAGTATGGGTACTCCCTTGTAGGTAACTAACTATTTTTCTCTTGCTGCTTTGAAGATTCTCTCTTTGTCTTTTGCCCTTGGCATTTTAATTATGATGTGTCTTGGTGTGGTCCTCCTTGGATTCCTTTTGTTTGGGATTCTCTGCGTTTCCTGGACTTGTAAGTCTATTTCTTTCACTGGGTAGGGGAAGTTTTCTGTCATTATTTCTTCAAATAGGTTTTCAATACCTTGCTCTCTCTCTTCTTCTGGTACCCCTATAATTCTGATGTTGGTATGCTTAAAGTTGTGCCAGATGCTCCTTACACTATCTTCACCCCTCTGGATTCTTTTTTCTTTTCCAGTTGGGTGCTTTTTGCTTTTTCATTTTTCAAATCTTTGACCTGATTATTGCAAACCTCTAGTCTACTGTTGGATCTCTGTATAATATTACTAAGTTTATCGGCAGATTCTAGAAAATTCATGAAAAACCTTAAAACCATATTTCTGAACTCTATATCCAGTAGTTTGCTTTCCTCCATTTCTGTCATTTGTGACCTGTTTCTTTGTCTCTGCATTTTGGCTACTTCCCTGCATTGATAGAGTGGTTTTCTGTGCTAGGTGTCCTATAGGGCCCAGTGATTCAGCCTCCTTAATCACCTGGGGTGGACACTCTTGTTGTACGCTTTTGAAGGCTGGGTGCACAGTCTTGTTGTAGTTATCACTGGGAGGTATCACTGGGAGGAAATGATCTCCAGGCCTTTCTCCTCATTGTTTGGGGTTTGGAACTTTTGGAGTTCTGTCTCCACTGCAGTCCTTTAGGTTATGCTGCGGGCAGGCAGGCGCACAGTTTGGGCAGGGTTGTAAGTTGGGTGGGGCGGCGTCTCAGAATCACCGGGGCGGAGCAACCAGTGATGGTTGCCCCTCCACCAACTCTGTGGCTTCTCCCAGTTTTGGCGTCTCCATGCTCTAGCGTCTGCGCGCCCCTGAGTCCCCGAGTCTCTGCGTCAGTGATCGCTGCAAACAGCTCTGCTAGAACACCACTCGTCTTCCGCCCCGTTGCCCGACAGCCTGCATCACATTCAATGCAACCCCGGAGTTTATAATTTCCCTCCAAGCCAAGGACCCAGGTGCTGCCACCGCCCCCTTTCGCCCGTGCTGCCTCCGTTTCACGTGCGTCTGTACCACTCAGTTTTGATGCCGGGAACTTCTACTTAGTCTCAGTGCACTCCTTCTCTTGCCTTCTAGTTGTAAAGCTTCCCCTCCCTTGGTTCTGGAGGATGGCTCTTTATCTTTATAGTTGTATTTTTATAATGTAGTTGTGGGAGGCTGCGCAATTAGATATATACCTCATGCTGCCATCTTGTTTCTCCTCCAGGGATGGTTTTAACAATTGAAAATCTATTGGTGAGTGAAAGCACCTGGCCACAGCTAGACATTTTTGGAGTCACAAAACTGTGAGATGAGTAATCCTGTCCACTACTTACTTACTAGGTGTACCAGTTAATAATTCAAATTTTTTCAATAGATGAGTTACACATATGTTGATATATATGCGATTTGATATGTATGCCATTTTGTTGTATTGACAATAAGATTCAAAACTTCTTACATCAAATTTTCTGAGGGTATTAACATCATAGATATTTTTATGCTTAAAAATGTTGAATTTCATGCCAAAAAAAAGAGCATTTGCAGGAAGTTTTAATTCATTATTCTGAAGAAAAGTGCTGCTGAAAGTTATCATTTACTTTGGGAAGCATATGGTGAACATGCTCCATCTCAAGATACTTGGTTTAAATGCTTTAAAAGTGATGATTTCAACATGAAAGACAAAGAATGTCCAGGTTAACCAAAAAGGTTTGAAGACCAACAATTTCAAGCATTATTGGATGAAGATGCCTGTCAAACTCAAAAACAACTTGCAGAAAGATTAAATGTTGCTCAGCACACAATTTCCAATCATTTACAAGCAATGGGAAAGATTTTAAAGGAAGGAAAATGGGTGCCACATAAACTGAATGAAAGACAAATGGAAAACCAAAAAGTCATCAGTAATATGTTGCTTCAATCGCATGAAAGAAAGTCTTTTTTGCATCGAATTGTGACTGGCAATGAAAAGTGGATTTCTTTTGAGAATCCCAAATGCACAAAATCATGGGTTGATCCAGGTCAACCATTAACATTGACTGCAAGACCAAATCGCTTCGGTAAGAAGACAATGCTCTGCGTTTGGTGGGATCAGGAAGGTGTGGTGTATTATGAGCTTCTAAAACCAGGTGAAACTGTTAATACTGATTGCTACAGACAACAAATAATCAGTTTGAAGCACATTTTGATCGTGAAACAAACAACCAGAATGTGCCAGAAGACATGGCAAAGTAATTTTGCTTCATGATAACACACCATGGCACACTTCAAAACCAATTAAAGACACATTAAAAGATCTTGCCTGGGAAGTATTAACCCACCCATTGTATTCACCAGATCTTGCTCCTTCAGATTACCTATCAATGGCACACGTACTTTCTGAGTAGCACTTCAAAACGCACAAAGAAGTGGAAAATTGGTTCTCTGAATGGTTTGCCTCAAAAAAGAAAAGTTCTATTTGTGACATTACCCACAAATTACCTAAAGATGGGGAAAATGTGTAGCTAGCAATGGACATTACTTTGCATAAAGCACTTTGGTGAAATTATCGTGTTTTCTTTGATTACAAAATCTGCCATTATTAACTGGTACACCTGGTAACTATATGGACTTTGCAGAAACTAGAAATCCATTACCAACAATATGCTCTTCCATGTGAAACCGCCAGATGGACCGTGGGGTGGGGAAGCTTGTGGCCCTTCAGCTTTCAGATGCCCGAGAGCTGCCATATATTAGTAATTCGGTCTTGTTTGGCAAGAACTTTTTGAGTATCCACTGTATCCTTAGCACTTTAGACGTCGTGGTGTATGAGAAAGAAATGTGTGCAATCTCATTAGCGGGACAGGACAATATCAGGTGAGCCAGACAGTTAGGATGTGTGGTCCCCACTGGGGTCCTAACCAGGAAGGAGAAACTCTAAACACTGAGGTACCTGCAAACACAGGGCTCTAGGACCCTTTAATGCATTCACAAGGTGAGCACTGAGGAGCTACTACTATGTGTTGAATACAGGCCTGGGTGCTGAAGGAGTAGACAGAGGCAGATAGGACATGGTCCCTGCTCTCAAGGATCTTGAGGTTAATAATAGAAGTGGAAGATGTCACAAGCCCTTTGGTTCTCAAGGAACTTCTGAGGCAGCAGGTGGAGTTAAGAGAGAAGATCTTTCAGCTTGGGGCGGAGAGGGGTCTCTGTTGTCTGCATAATGCCAGGAGAGACTTTAAATGGAAAGGGGGCTCATGTTAAAGTATGGTACCCATGTTCATTCATGCACAAGTCACTTAACATTTTTCTGCTTCCATTCCTTAACTGGTGAAATATAGTGAAATCTATTTTGTTAGATTGTTGTGATGGTTTAATTAGATTAGATATAACAAATTAAATAGTCTAACCACCCAGTCAATTCTGCCACTAAAAAAACAAACAAACTAACCCTACTAATTATTTAGTTCAGAATTCCAGAGAGCAAACACTGGAGGGTGATTTTATCACCAAATCACTCACATGATTGGGTCCTGTGGCACTGTGGCAAGCACAGTAAATGAAGAAGAGTGGGAAAGAGAAACAGAGCAGAGGACGAGAAGTGGCAGAAGCAGGAAGGGAAAGGGTGGAGGGACTGTGTCACACCTAAGAGCAGGTGGGAGAAAGGGTTTCTGCTGACTTGGAGAGCCAGCCATAGCCCACACAAAGGCGAGCAATTCAGTGATAGATAATTATTTAGATAGTATCTGCTAATCAGTCCCAAATGGCTCTCAGTTACTAGAGAATGAGAAGTCCTTAATTATTGGTGTGGAATTTCAAAAGAAGAACCCAGGAAATATGCAAATACATGCTTCTGCTGGGTGCCCAGGTGAGACCAGGCTGCCAGGCTGCTGCCACTCACCCACCTGGGAGGGGTGGGGCCAGTGTGCTCAGAGAACAGCTGGGACAATTACAGGGCTGTGAACAGCTGGAGATCCAAGGGAAACAAGGGGAAGCTAAGCTGTGCCCGCAGCTATATTTCAATAGTTGTCTTATCTGTGGCTTTTTTACTTAAGGCAAAAGGAAAGGAAAGGAAAGGAAAAGCACAGCCATGCTATGTGAGTGAGGTTGGGAGGTTGTTATCAATTGAACACATATTCTCTCTCTTGAATTGGCTCCACTTCACAAAACAGAACACTAGACTAATCTTAGAAGGGGAAATACTGCTTATAATCTAAACTAATAAAAGCGAAATATTAAAATTAACCGTTTCTCCGAGACAGGGTAAGCCACGCCCACCAGCCAATCAGAGCGGCTGTATGCAAATTAGCCCAGCCAACATGG
>PVJC01022148.1:0-27615 GCA_004026665.1 Murina feae | reverse complement strand
GCGCGCGCCTCCGTACCTCTGTACTTTGCTTCCGCTGCTGCTCTGAGTCTCAGACTCTTCTCTGGTTGTAGGATTTTCACTCAGCCAGCCGTCCTGTGGGTGCGTGTGGTGTCCGTGTGTTCTTTTCGCAGTTTTTCTGAAATAGTTGTTCACAGCTGCATATGCGGTGTCTACCCTATGCCGCCATCTTGTTTCTCCCTATATCCTTTTTCATGCTAATGTATTTCCTACTCAGTTTCTTGTAGTTCCCATTAATTTCCTTGTAGTTCTCACTAAGGTCATTGAGCATCCTTATAACCATTACTCTGAACTCTGTCTAATAAATTGCTTACCTCCATCTCATTTAGCTGTTTTTCAAGAGATTCCTTCTTTTCTTTCACTTGGGGGTTGTTTCTTTTTAGTTGTCTCTT
Organism: Murina feae; assembly: GCA_004026665.1. NCBI lineage: Eukaryota > Metazoa > Chordata > Mammalia > Chiroptera > Vespertilionidae > Murina > Murina feae. The sequence continues at coordinate 27,205 of PVJC01022148.1, read as the reverse complement.
TGAATTTGTTTCTATGTATTAGATAGAACTGCTATAACTCCCAGCCTTAATTGGGTGGCCTTTTGTAGTAAATGTCTGTGAGACTCAGTGGAATGGTCCCCTTGAAAACCTGAGCTGGATGCCCTTTTGTGGGTTATTTGGGCTCAATTCTGATCACGTCAAACTGTTGTACAGATGCAATAACCTTCTGGGAGCAGGTTGTGTGGGGTCACAGAAGGTAATTCTCTGTTTTACAATGTCACTCACTCCAAAGCCTGGAACAGACCCTCTATTTTTTATTTGCAGGTGGAAGGCAGTTAGCAGGGGGTTTTTTGGTTTGTTGGGGGGAGCCGGGGGTGGTGGTTTGTAATTTTTTATGTGCATTATATGCCAGAATACTAAAGTAACTTGGCGGACATGAAAAATAAAACAAAACTTTAATGCCATTTACTATGTTCAAGCATTGCTATTTTGTCCTTGCCACCACATTTCATTTCTTGTCCTCCACACACTGTTTTCTCTCATGAAGTTAATGTTTGAGGGCCTCATACACTTGGTTCTGCTTAATACTAATTTCTTTACCATCATCTCTTTATAAAATTTTTGTATCTTTTGTCATGTTATTTAGAAATTTGGCCTTTAGTAAAGTAAGGCAAATATATAGTTTTATTTAAGATAGATTTTGCCTTCCCATTTATAATACTTCTATTGAGGCTTTCCTATTTGTATGGGCTGAATTCGTTCTAGAATATTTTAAAAAAGGAATATACCAGAAGCTGTCCTCTGGGAGTTGAGGAAATGTGGCAATTGAGCCTGGTCTTCGGCATCAGCCCTCAGTGTCTGCTCTTTATTCCCTGATCATTTCTGCACTACTCTGAGCCTCTATACTAGAAAAGCAGACATACATAGTACCTGGCAATGTTGCCTTAAAATTGAAATGAAGTCATGTGTGTGAAAACGTCAGGCATATACTAGACACTAATATATGTTAGTTGTTATTTCTAATAATATTCATGTGAATATTAGTAGTAGTATTGGTCTTATGCACTAGCCCCACAATCACCAGCATTTCAAACCAGTGACATCTAGTTAAAAGGAACCTTACAAAGCAAACTCAAGGTGGAAAAGAAGCAGGGGCAATTGGGAGTGCAGTGCCACAAAAAGAGTAAGCCTGAGATGAGTCCTGGAAAAGCACCAGTCCTGGATACTGCCAGCTTGTTATTCTGACAGCTGCTTGCCTTCTTGAGCTGCAATGCTACCATAATTCCTCATAGACCACCCTTCCTGATAGTAGCACTAAATTAGTTTCTGCAAGAAATTCCCACAGTAGAACTCAATTGATGATCTGAATCCAGAAGAATGTTTACTTATAAAAAAAATATTTGAAGAGAGTTCCATGCTACCATTGGAACATCTAATTAGTCCCATGAAGAAGCGCTTAGAGAAAAATCACAAAAAGCTGAAGAAATGGCTCCGGGGATTCTCTCTGGCCAAGGCCCAATTGTTTCTGCCATATGTGCACACAGGTGAGGGCATTGCAGGGTTCCTGATCACCATGTGGTAGTCCTCCCTTGATGTGCTGCCTTACAAGGTTGATGATCTGATGCAGCATTTCACCAAATGTGTTCTGTGTATTGCTCCTCCCAGAAGACATTGCAAGAAATACATATCTTGTGGCTAAACCATCTGGTCTTTCTCCCTCTGCAGCATGCACCATGCACAGGAGCATGTTGAAGACTTTTAGAAGACTTTCAGTAAATGAACCATTTAAAAGTGTGGAACCTGGAATCAAATAACGATTTGAAAATGGAATACTTTGTCTAACAGAAGCCAACAGAATTAATGTTCTCTGGAACACATTTTGGGAAATATGCACACATACATGTGGAACATTTAAAACCTTATGTCTAATGAGGGCACCAGTTTTATCAATACACTAAAATTATCATCAACATTTTCCTGTGGTTCTTTTTGTGGGAGTCTCCCTTGTGGATAAGATTGCTTAATGACACTTGAGGCTACTTTAATGTAACTAAATCCAAATGATACTATGATTAAGGGTTACTTGTTAAAACTGCTCCCTAAAGTGATGACCAGCAGGTCACAATAGTAACTGTCAGTGATCAAGAAGCAGTCTTCATCAGCATAGATCCTTCTGTGTGACTTTATTTGCTTTGCAGCCATCTCAGAGGGGATAAAGTAAAGAAAGAAGCAGAGCTAAAACCCAGGGCAGGCCACCAGGAGGTTGGGCAGAATGGATGGGTGGGTCTGAAGTTATACCATTTTCAGAACAGTGAGGATCCTGGAAAAGTTTAACTCGAGAAGGGCACAGAAGTTATCTTTAAGCACTTGCAGAGCTGCCGTGTACAAGGCAGATACTAATCAAGCATAATTACATATAGAGTGTACCTCAGGAGACCCTGTTTGTGAGTGCTGCAGGGAAGGAGTTGACAGCTCAATAACGGAAAAACTTTCTGGCTCTTCCTATCAGGAAAACCAAACTGAGTGTCTTCCAGCTGTGAGAGTCTGTGCTGGGTGCTTGAATCATGGCAAGAACTTGCTCTCTAGAGGGGCACTGTGGAAAGGGATTCTCATTTCTGGGAACTCTGACTCACTTTCAATGTTAAGAGACTGATTCTCTGTCCATATTAAAGAAATCAAAGGTGCCAATATTCTCATTTCTCTCTTTCCCTTATTTCCTTTATACCCCCTCACATTAGTCTTTTTATAAGAGGGGGCTCATCCTTAAGAGTTTGTTATCACTTAGAAGTCATCTGCTTTGTTAATCACAATTATAGGGAGTGTGAGTTTCATAACTCTAGCTCTTTTAACCTGTACTAAAGTGTACATAGCAACTCTTCCATACACACACCCATACACACAACCAAAGTAAGTATTCTCATAGCCTGTGATCTATTGTTAACACAGTTTACCCCTTTTTACTAGTCTAGTTATTCCCACTAAAGAATTCAGATAGAAATTAAAGGTTCATGTTGATATCTATGAAATGTGTAGTTTTATATATGTAGTAAATAGTATATCATTTGCATGTAACATAACATCTTTACTTGAGAATACCAGGACAGCAAAAGACTAGGTCTTTGCCCTCACTAAGATCTGTCTTCTCTTACCTTCACAACAGCCCTGGGGGGTAAATATTAGTAACATTCTGCAGATGGTCAAACAGAAACTTAGAAAGTTTGAGTCCTGCTTAGAGCCATATAGCTAGTGTATTGGATCTTGACTAGAACTCAAACTTCAGGATTTGAGATCTGCATCAGGATGCCTAGATCAATTAAACATCAGTCTGTATCATAACAAAAGATTAACTGCAAGGATGCTTTAGAGAGTAATGATGAACACAGCCCTATTTCCTTTCTCATGTTGGGTTTACAGAGGTTGGAAGGTTGCAAGGTTTTCTGAGTTTGGATTGTACCGAGAGCTATGCCCTTTATAAAGAGCAGCAAATTTGGGTACACATAGGCATGAAACCACGTGCTCATAGGAGGATATTCAGATCAATGTTCCCCTGAAATACTTAGGCCAGGATTAAAGCAATGCTTATCTAGATTTTGAGGGAAAGACTCCTGAACTACTTTAAACCACAAAGGGAAAGTTCTTGCATTGACAATTTTATTTGTATTCAATTATATTTACCTTTGAGAATGAAGTGAATTTTAGTTTTAGCAAATGATGCAGCTTATGCTAAATGTCATACAAACAAATCATCTCACACAGTGTCTGGCACACAGTGGGCACTCATTATGTCAAACAAATGAATAAAAATGAGAGTATTAAAGGAGTTTCTTTAAATGCTTGTTGATTCAGGCCAAAATACTATCTCTTTCAGTTATTCACTCCACCAATACTTTTCCCACCCACGTGCCCATCCTGCCAAAACTCATCTCCTTAAGCTCCATGTGAAAAGGGCTCTCAGCTTTTATCTCAAGAGGATTAAACCCCTAAGAATGTCCATTCAGCCTCTTATTCTTTTGACATCAATTCTCGTGGTCAAGCTGTGTTGAAAGTGGTTGCCTGACTGTGCCATTTCCCACTGGTTTTCTTTGGCAAGCTGAAATATTCAAAGTCATGCTAAGGTACTCCATTTAGAAGCTTTGTGGGAGGTCAGCATAAATTTGAAGGGTGCCACTTGGGGTCCTGGGCAGTGCTTGCCAAAACATTATTTACTTGAGTTTTACATCAAATTGGAAAAGAACTGGAAACATACAATGAGCACATTGTCATTGGTGACTAGGTTTATCTTGAGAGAAAAACTGTGGTGATAACTTTGGATTGCCCAAGTACAGTGGCATAAAACCTCCGCTGCTAAGACTTTAAGATTGTTCCTCATTTGTCCCTTCCCAGAAATGTTCAAGAATCAGTAAAGACGTATTGCCTGCTGCACCTGAGACAGGGGACTCCCAATTCGTGCAAAACCAACGAACCACCATATGCTTCTGAATTGTCCATTGCAGGTCACATGGCCCTGTGTCTATGGCAGTGGTCAGGCTGCTGGGACTTCCCCCACTCGACCTACTGCCTGCTCTTTGCTATGGCAAAGCATTCCTCACTCATGATGTTGCAAGATACCAGTGTTTAACGTAGTTATTAAAAAATGAAAGACAATTTTCTGACTAGTGCACTTGATTGGATGCCCCTGTAGTCAAGGAAATGAACTCCTACATTCTTGGTGGTTGCACAATAGAATCCTCTGTGGTGTTTTAAAATTTGCCTATGCCCCAGATCCTCCCTTGACCAGTTATATCAGAACCTCTAGGGGCAAGAGCCAGGTATCAGCCTTTTGTAACACACTCAGGTGACTCCCCAGGTTTCAAAGCTGAAAGAGCCCTTGAGGTCAGGTTGTGAAATCCTCTCTTTACACAAGAGACTCAAGGGGAGAGAGTGAATAGGATGGGCGTTAGATATTTTAGTAAAATCAGGGATCAGGGAGTGTATTTCAGTTATCCCTTGGTGTCTTTTCAGGAGACTGGTTTCAGGACCCATTCTCCTAACTGTGTACACCAAAATCTACAGATGCTCTAGTCCCTTATATAAAAAGGCATTATATTTTTATGTTGGCTGCATGAAACAGGGTATACCAATGCATCACTTCATTCGCATGGGTTTAATGTAATGCTCGGATTTAGTGTAGTAGCAAATTCAAGTGTTTTTTGGAACTTTCTGGGATTTTTTTATTATTTTTTTTCATCTGCAGTTGGTTGAATCCATGGATGCAAAACCAGTGAACTTTCCTAGGGCTTAATGTATGTTCCTAGGCTGCTCTAACAAAGCACTACAAACTTAAAACATCAGAAATGTATTATCCCACAGGTCTGGATGCTAAAAGTCTAAAATCCAAGTGTCAGCAATACTATAGTCCTCTGAGGGCTCCAGGGAGAACCCTTCTTATCCTATTTCAGCTCCTGGTGGGTCCTGGTTTGTGGCAACGTAACTCCTATCTCTAACTCCATCTTTACATCACCTTCTTTTCTGTCTCTGTGTCCACTCTGCTTCCTCTCAGGACACTTGTCTTTTATTTCTGGGCACCATAAATCCAGGATGATTTCATCTTGAGAGCCTTAATAAGTTACATCTGCAAAGAACCTACGTCCAAATAAGGTCACATCCTGAGGTTCTGGGTGGACATGAATTTTTTTTCAATTACAGTTGACATTTTATATTAGTTTCAGGTGTACAGCATAGTGGTTAAACATTTATATAACTTACAAAGTGACTCCCACAAAAGTCTAGTACCCACCTTGCAACATACGTAGTTATTACAACACTAGAGGCCCGGTGCACAAAAATTTGGGCACTTGGCGGTGGGGGGGCGGTCCTCAGCCCGGCCTGTGCCCTCTCGCAGTCTGGGAACCCTTGAGGGATGTCCATCTGCTGGCTTAGGCCCATTCCCCAGGTGATCAGGCTTAAACTGCAGTCAGACATCTTTAGCGCTGCTGAGGAGGCAGGAGACTCTCTCACCACCACCAATGTACCAGAAGCTGTCAGCCTGGCTTGTGGCTGAGCAGAGCTCCCTCTGTGGGAGTGCCCTGACCACCAGGGGCAGCTCCTGCATTGAGCATCTGGCCCCTGGTGGTCAGTGTGTGTCACAGTGACGAGTCATTCCCAGTCGTTCTACTATTAGTGTCAATTTGCATATTATCCTTTTATTATATAGGATTATTGACTATATTCCCTATGCTGCACTTTACATCCCCATGACTATTTTGTGACTACCAATTTGTACTTCATAATCTCTTCACCTTTTTCACCCAGACTCCATCCTCCCTCCAATCTGGCAACTCTCTGTATCTATGAGTCCGTTTCTGATTTGTTGGGGTTTGGAGGAAAGTTTAGAGTCCACATAAAAGTGAAATCATATGGTAATTGTCTTTCTATGTTTGACTTATTTTACTTAGCATGATACCCTCTAGGTCCATCAGTATTGTCATAAGTGGTAAGATTCCATTCTTTTTTATGGTTGAGTAATATTCCATTGTATATATGTATCACATCTTCTTTATTCAATCATTTATTGATGGGTCCTTAGATTACTTCCATATCTTGGTGTGTGTGTGTGTGTGTGTGTGTGTGCATGTGTGCACGCGCGTATAAAAACATAATATGCAAATCAATTGGATGGCAGAACGACCGGTTGGCTATGACACGCACTGACCACCAAGGGACAGATGCTCAACACAGGAGCTACCCCTAGTCCACAGGCCCCAATCAGGACCTGCTGGCCAACCTCTCAGTCACTCTCCCTGATCGGCAGGCTCCAATCACCTGATGGGGAATGGGAACTAGGGTTGGATGGCGGCACATCTGCCGGGGCCCCAGTTGTCCCACCAGTTGCCCCACACACACTGGGCAACTGGTGGCAGTGGGGGATGGGACCGGCGAGTGGGCAGGAACAGCCAACCTCTCAGTCCCTCCCCATGGCTGACAGGCTCTGATTGCCGATGGGAAACCAGGAACCCAGAGGTGGGTGGTGGCTGATGCAGGTGGCGCCAGGGCCCTAATCGCCCCACCAGTCGCCCCATTGAGGGTGACCGCAATGTCTGCAGCAGAAGGCAGGGCTGGCTACTGGCAGCCGGGGAAGATGGGCCTTGATCACAGGCCAGGCCCAGGAACCCTACCTGTGCATGAATTTTGTGCACTGGGCCTCTAGTTGTAAATAACACTGCAGTGAACATACACGTGCATATATCATTTCAAATTAGTGTTTTGGATTTCTTCAAATAAATACCCAGAAGTTGAATTGCTGGGTCATAAAGCAGTTCTATTTTTAATTTTTCGAGGTTCCCCCATATTGTTTGCCATAATGGCTGCACCAATTTGCAATTCCTTCAACCATGAATGAGGATTCTTTTTTCTCCACACCACTTGTTTGTTGATTGATCGATGATAGCCATTCTGACAGGTGGGAGGTTTTAATTTGCATTTCTCTGATGATTAGTGATACTGAGTGTCTTTTCACATGTCTATTGGTTATCAGTATATACTCTAGGGAGAAATTCTATTCAGTCCTCTGCCCATTTTGTTTTTCGGTGTTGAGTTGTATGAGTTCTGTATACATTTTGGATGTTAACCCCTTATAGGATGTGTCTTTGGTAAATGTCTTTTTCCATTCATTCGGCTGTCTTTTTGTTTTGTTGATGGTTTCCTCTGCTGTGCAAAAACTTTTTTAGCTTGATTTGTCCCATTTGTTTAGTTTTTCTTGTGTTCCCCTTGCCCGAGGAGATAGATCAGAAAAAAATATTACTACGATCTATGTCAGAGAGTTTACTATCTATGTGTCTTTATGAGAGTTTTATGGTTTCGGGTCTCACATTTAAGTCTTTAATCCATTTTGAGTTTAGGTTAGTATATGGTGTAAGAAAGTGATCTAGTTTCATTTTTTAGCAGGCATCCATGGGTGGATAGGAGTTTGGGGGGAGACACTATCCCATCCACTACAGGAACTGAGGAGGAATGTCTTCATATCTTACATCCCTAGCATCTGGTTCATCTTAATCAGAGATAATTCCTGGCCCTACTATAGGTAATGACATTGATAATATTAATATCTTTATTTCTGATTCTTCTCATTATGTAAATTGAGCACAAATTGCTAAAAATATTTTTAAACCATTTAGTTATACCAATACACTATAACTTCCTGATCAAGATTACTCAATCAAAGATTCCATTACCTTGAGACTTGAAAATTCACCTCCCATGATTGAACAATTAAGTGTCAGAGACTGTGGTTATAAATTTACTTGTGAAGCAATGCCAGCAAAATTGTTTCAATTCAGTTTTGGAACATTCATTAAAGTTCAGTTATAAGCCTGACATTTCTTTTCAGCTGTAATTGTTTCATTGTTCCATAGAAATTAAGAATGTGATATAAATATCTATTTTCTGAAGCAGCTTCAGGCAACTCACTCATATGGTTTAGGATTTTCTCTGTGCATCAGCCCTCTCTGCGAGGGGACAAAGAAACCTGAGCAGTAGCTTCACAGGTTCAGGACTCCTGGTGGAGTGGGAAGTCTGGAGGTGAAAAGTAGACCCAACCTGTGCTTCTCACATTCATGCAGACTTATGGCCTTTACAAAATTCCTAAATATAGATAAGTATTTTCAGAATTGTGAAAGCACCCATATCTTAATATTTTCTCATTTTCATTTGAGCAGATTACTAGACAAGTGGTTTCTGGATTTTAAGTGATAATATTTATCTTTAGAATTAATTTTAGAAATTTATCCCACAATTTTTGTTTTATTTTGCAAATACAACTGGGTTTGCTGCATCAGCAACACATCTAGTGTACTGTATAAAAAAAAATCACGGCTGTAGATATACATGAAAAGTAACAGCAATTGGAAATTCAGTGGACAGAAAATATTTTTTAAATTTAATTTTTAAAATTCTACACACTTCATATAGGAACAGCACTTATTCTTCCTCATTCAGAGATGCCCAGTTTTTTGTCAGTACAAGGTCGTTTTTGCTAGCTGTAGTGATGGTATTGTTTGCATCTCCCTTTGTCATTCCTTTTCCAGACCCAACTCTTCTTTTTTCATTTCTGCAAAAGCCCAGGACAGATTCTCTGCCTGAGGGACATCCCATAGAGGCTGGTGAACCACATGTTTATCTGGCTCTTGTAATAGGTTGTTAAAAGCACTTGTTCATCAGATATTTTCTTTTTCTTTTTATTTGTAGATTTAGAAGTATTTTAGCAGGTGTACATTTGCATATAAAAGAGAATAAAAGATAAGAAGTTGAGGCTTTTTCTTTCTCCTCTTCTCATCATCATCTGTCCCCTACCTCCCTTTATGCAGTGTGTTTCACTGTGTTTCTCTAGCTGTTTCCATTCTCTAGACACAAAATGCATATTTAAAAAAAAAAATCTTAGAAACCCATCACCACTTTGTAGGAAGATCACTGATTGGGTTTTGCTTGCTTATGTAAGGAAATAGGAAAATATTTTTATCTAATTGTGTTATCAGTCTGGAATTAATGGCAAGGGTAGATTTTAGCCCCCCAGACCCTTGCCTTATTTTTTGTTTTAAATTACAATCTTTTTTACTTTTTAAACTAAATCTTGACACAGATTTGAATATGTATAGCTGCTTGACTGAGAATCCAGAACCGAAAGCTGGAGCATGCTTGTTTCTGTGTGTACTGGAACATTCTACTTGAAAATAACTGTATTCTGTCTGTCTGCTCTCTATGAGTCTGTCTTTATTTTGCTTGGTAGTTCAGCTTGTTCATTAAATTCCACATATGAGTGAAATAATTTGATACTGGTCTGTCTCTGACGGGCTTCTTTCACTTAGCAGGCAGACAGTGCTAGTGGGGAGAGGGTGTTGCGGGGAATGGAGGGTTGAGCAAAAAAAAAAGCAAAAAGAGAGAACTCATGGACATGGGCAACAGTGTGGTGATCGAGGGGTGGAGGTGGAAGAGGGCATAGAGTGGGTCAATGGTGATTGGAAAAAATTAAATAAAAGAAAAAAAGAGAGAGAACTATATTCTTTAGAAATGATTGTTTTATATAATAATTTTCACTATCAATAGTTTGCTGAGAGTTTGGCATTACTAATTAGAGGAAAGTGTCCCTGGAGTTCTAAGGAGCCACCCAGTCCTCAAATTTACAGACTTAGAGTTTACTTGCCCGTTGAGAAGATTAAAGTATTTTCCCCTTGGAATTATGCGCACCTTGTCCCTACCCTTGTTTATAGCAGGCTAACTTGAACCTCTAGATTTGTTACTTTTGCCCCCTTGTTTGTTCATTAATTCACTTAATAACTATGAATTTGCAGCTTTTTCAACACTTGATTCTTCACTATCAAAAGCCTGCCCTAGCTTTGCCTTTTTGCTTTATGAAGTTGACCTCCTAGCCAAGTCTTCTAGACTATTCCTGGAGGATGTCTGAATTGTTTGAGCCCCCCCTAGCAAAAATCATACATGTGTGTCCAAAGAATCTGAAATCTGGTCCACTTGATACAGACAGCTACTTAGAAATCTCTAAGTAAATGTTGCAGCCTCCCTTGATAATATGTTCTGGGTCTCTCAACTCTTTCAACAGAATTAGCTTTTTTAACATCTAGCTTGGCTGAAGTTTTTCACAGAGTTTTCTTGTAGAACAATAAAAATGGCTCACCACCATCTAGTTTCAACATTGCAAGTATGTTCTATTTGGCCTGTGTAGTTTTTATCTTTTTCATTTACAAAGGCAGAAATCTGGCAAGATGAGGCGCACTTTCCCAGCTGGCAGCAATTGGCTGTAGTCAGAGAATAGCTCTCCTCAGTGGACAGGGCATCTGCCCTCCAGCCTGCTACAAGCTCAGCCCTCCCGCTGCTCTCTCCTGACCAGAATCACTTTTCATGTGTGGTTCCTGCTTGGCCCTGCAAAAGTGTCTGCATTTACAGTCCTGCCCTGTCCAGTCTGTTTGTAATATCTGTGTTCTTGAGCCCATCTTCCCTTGTTTCTTACACAGGATGCTGTTATTTCTATGCTAAAACTAATTCTCCATGTTCCCTTCCATCCAGGTATCCTTAAGACTTGAGGTAAGGGCGAGGTTGTGTCACTTGGGTCCTTCACATATGTGATCTTTATGTATTGTTTTCCCCAACAATCTTCTCCACCTTAACTTACAGTGGATGGCATTAGAAGCCCTGCAGGGCTAAGGGTGTCCTGTGGATCCGAGCCAGGTCTGGGCTGCTACTGACCTCCTTGGCATGCCTCACTTTGCTCCCTGTGTATGCCCTTTCTGTCCCCACAGCAACCTTGGTTAGATCCTTCTCGGCTCTGGGTCCCTGAGCTCATCGGGCTACGACTATTCTTCCGATGCTCCTGCCATTCACCCAGCCTAGGAACCCCCCACTCAAATGTGAGAGCTTGAGAGGCAGAGCAGGGAGTGCTGCGAAGTAACCGGGGGACGGACCCAGGAATCAGTGCTGCTTCTTCTGATTCATTCTGTAGTGACTTCTGCAAGGCCTAGAGTGGAGAGAAGCCACTTACCATGAGTTGATCCACTCAAAATAATGACTAGCATTTGGCCATCTCAGATAAACTCACACAACTTATCTTTGAATCTTGAAAACTGGGTTCAACTAAATTGGTTTTTATTTGTTTTCAGAGTACCTAAAAGAGGCAGTACAGAAACAATTTTCATGCATTTAAAAAGTATTAATAAAGTGCTTTATTTTTTTGTTGTTATCAAATTATATAAGTATCTTATATGTTCTGAATATTAACCCCTTATCAAATATTTCAGTTATTTTCTCCCATTGCATAGCTTGCCTCTGATTGTTTCCTTTGAATGCAAAATTTTTAAGTTTGTACTAGTCCTATTAGTCGGTTTTTATTTTGTTGACTGTGCTTTGGGTCATCCAAGAAATCATTGACAAATCCACTGTCCTGAAGCTTTTATCCTATTGTTTTCTTCTAAGAGTTTAACAGTTTTAGGTCTCACAGTTAAGTCTTTAATCATTTTTGAGTTGATTTTTCTGTATGATATAAGGTAAGGGTCCATCTCTCTTTTGCATGTAGATATCCAGTTCTCTGTGCCTTTTTTGTCATCTATAGAAACAGAAGTCTACCAGTGGCTGAAGCAGTCTACTCTTCAGGATAATACAAACCAAACTGAGGACAGAATCCAAAAGGATGCTTCTGCCTCACAGTGTCCAGGTGAGCAAGGGCAGATCCAGCACTTGAAATCAGTGTCTAGGACAGCACAGGATGGTGGCCAGTGCTGAGTTCAGGGAAGTGTGGTCATTCTTTGATGGTTTCTGAAATCTGCTTTGTAACAAACTGTCACTGTCAGAATGAGCCAGTACTTTTTCAGTCGTTAATAAACACGAATTTAGAAAAGTCTTCCCTCCTGGATACATTCTGGCCCCTCAAGGTGATGGCGCTTACAGACCCTTGGATTCTGCCTGCAGGCACATGATAGCAACTTATCACTAAGTACCACAGGAGATATATCCAATTCCTTTTCTTCCCACATCTTCCAATTTCTTAATCATTAATGGGAGCACCAGCCTAGGCTACCCAGAATTTTGAGATATTTGGGGGTTCTTTAGATGAAAAGACTAAACCCCAGTAAAAACTAGTTTTAAGCTTAAATATAATTTTGACAATCTGGGATGTTTATTTTAAGTGTAATTTTCTCGGTTTTCTAATAATTGTATTTTTATAATTTTCACTTTTTTGTTTTATTATACCATTTTTTAATATAAGTCATCTCAGTTCCCTCTGTGAAAATAAATGAACTAATACTGAAGGAAGAACACTTTAATGTTACTTCTACATAAGACACCATACCATTGTTTGTATCTATCAGAATGAAAAATGATCTTTTAAAATATATTTTTATTGATTTCAGAGAGGAAGGGAGAAAGAGATAAAAACATCAATAATGAGAAAGAATTATCGATTGGCTGAGTCCTGCACATCCCTACTGGGATCGAACCCACAACCCACACTTGTGCCCTTGACCAGCATCAAACCCAGGACCCTTTGGTTCACAGGCTAATGCTCTATCCACTGAGCCAAACCGGCTAGAGCAATAAAATGACTTCTTAAAATCACATGATTGATTCCCTGTCCATATTCAGATTTCCCAACTGTCTCAAAGATGTGTTCACCAGACAGACACTTTTTTTGAGAGACATACTTAATGGTACATCAGACTTGTCTTTTAAGCTATTTCCTAGTTAATTATAATATTAGAATCGGTTGCTACAAAATTTATTTTGGTTGTTTTGCCACTGTAGCTTAAATACCCAGCACTGTGCCTGTTGGAGAAAAGCCTCCAGGAGGGCTGGCGTGTGGGGTTGGTGGTGGTGATGATGGTGGTGATTTGAATTCTGTGAACATGAGACATTGTAGTTTGTTGAGGTATAAAACAGGGCTTCTGCCTGCAATCGAGGTCTTCATCACTTTGGAAAGATAGAGCACTTGTGAGCCCTTAAATGTTTTCTTTTCATCTCCTTCTTCACATTTGAATCACAGAATGAGAACCCAGGGGAATTTATCCAACCCCCTCATTTTACAAGCAAGGCCCCAAGAAAGCAATGTCTTTCTGAGCATTATAGCTGGTTAGCAGACATGCATAGGTGACTCCACAGATTTGTTATTGGTAAGTATACTTTGGATAGTTAATTGGACAAGTTTAGAGGATGAGTAAATATGATATAAGTAGTAGTCTGTGGGATATGTATCAAAATTATAGTATTAATGTATTAAACATATTTTGTTAATTTACTCATAAGTGAAGTGATACTATATGGGTTTTATAGTCTATTATGCCTAGATTCAATTTTTTTCACTCCACACTTACATTACACTATGTGCGAGGAGAAACCAAGATGGCAGCATAGGTAAACACCGGAATTGCTGCTGGGCACAACCATTTCAAAATCCCAATGAAAAGAAAAAACGGACACCACCCAGACCCACAGGAAGGCTGGCTGAGTGGAAATTCTACAAGTAGAAAGAGACTGAGACGCAGAAGAGGTGCAGAAATAACGTGCAGAGGTATGGAGGAGCGCGCGCACACAGTGAAGGGGCTCACGGAAAGGGCTGGCAGCATTTCGTACTGGAGGGAGGCACAAGCTCCTGACAGCTCTGAACTCCAGTTCCAGGTGAATTTCTGGGGACTCAGAACCATACAGGGAGGAGCTGGACTGTCTGACACTGTCTGGCACCGTCCGGTCTGGCACCAGGAGGAACTCCAGAGCAGCTTGAGACCTGGTGCCTCTTAGGGCAGGGCTGAGAATCAGCCATAGCTGGTTGCTCCACCCTATAGATTCCCCAAAACCCTGCCCCACCCAAGCTGCACACAGAAGCTTTTGCATATAAAAGGCAGGGAAATCTCAGGCAGAAGCTAAAATAGCACCACCTTGGAGTTCCAAGAGACTGTGTACCCAGTGGTCAGAGCGGGACCACCCAGTCTACAACTCCTCTGACTCATAAGGGACACACTAGGGGGCAGACTTTGTGGGTACCAAAGACCCACTGAAATAAGTCTTGCCCCATAAGGGTGTCTCCAGCATAGAAGCTCTCCCACCAAAGACACAGCTGATTAAAGCCATTCTGTCAACGCAGGGAAGCAGCCAAAATGTGGAGACAAAGAAACTGGTCACAAATGACAGAAATGGAGGAAAGCAAACGACTGGATATAGAGTTCAAAACCATGGTTATAAGGTTTTTCAAGAGTATGCTAGAGACTGCCCATAAATTTAGTGAGACCCTCAAGGATATGAAAAAGGACCAGCTAGAAATTAAGCATACACTGACTGAAATAAAGAATAATATACAGAGATCTAACAGCAGACTAGAGGATTGCAAGAATCAAGGCAAAGATATGAAATATGAAAAAGCAAAAAATACCCAGCCAGAAAAGAAAAAAGAAAAAAGAATCCAAAAATATGAAGATAGTATAAGGAGTCTCTGGGACAACTTCAAACGTACCAACATCAGAATTATAGAGAGAAGAAGAAGAAGAGAGAGAGCAAGATATTGAAAACCTATTTGAAGAAATAATGACAGAAAACTTCCCCTACCTGGTGAAAGAAATGGACTTGCAAGTCCAGGAAGTGCAGAGAATCCCAAATAAAAAGAATCCAAGGAGGACCACACCAAGACACATCATAATTAAAATACCAAGGGCAAAAGACAAGGAATCTTAAAAGCTGCAACAGAAAAGCAGTCAGTTACCTACAAGGGGACACCCATACGACTGTCAGCTGATTTCTCAACAGAAACTTTGCAGGCCAGAAGGGAGTGGCAAGAAATATTCAAAATGATGAATAGCAAGAACCTACAACCAAGATTACTTTACCCAGCAAAGCTATCATTCAGAATTGAAGGTCAGACAAAGAACTTCACAGAGAAGAAAAAGCTAAAACCAACCAGTATTATATGAAATGCTGAAAGGTATCCTTTGAGAAGAAGAAGAAAAAGAAAAAGTAAAGATAAAAATTATGAACAATAAATACTTATCTATCAACAAGTGAACCTAAAAATCAAGTGAATAAAAAAAAAATCTGATGAACAGAATAAACTGGTGAATAGAATAGAATTAGGGGCATAGAAAGGGAGTGGACTGACAATTCACAGTGGGGAAGGGGTGTTGGGGATGTGGGAAGAGACTGGACAAAAATCGTACACCTATGGATAAGGACAGTGCAGGGGGGGGTGGGAACTGGGAGGAGGGGAGCTATGGGGGGGAAAAAGAGGAACAACTGTAATAATATGAACAATAAAGATTTAAAAAATTACACTGTGTGCTTTGCAACATTCTAAATTGCCACCGTTGGGATCTTCGAAGTGCTTCTAATAGTGTTGGTAGTCATTATAGTTAGATATTTCTTTTGCATTTGGTCATGCATTACTTTTTCCTTCTCATTCTCACTCTGATCCTGAGGACTTCTCTGAGCTCCAAAAAGAAGCAGGAAGTAGGCTCAGAGGGCAGAGGGAAATGGAAGCCAAGTACCCTTGTTAAACTTCACAACATGGTTCCAGGTGGTGGTGGGGTTGTGCACTCTGAACTCAGGAGCTGCCCCCATATCTAACGACTGAAGAAGCAGTGCATGTTTTAATTCCTTTCTATACCAGATGTCTTAGTTTTTTGTTGTTGTTGTTGTTTTTGTCTCTGGACCTGTCTCTAAAGAAAGCCACTTAAACCTGGTGCCTTTGTTTTCATATCTGAAATGAGCAGGTCCTGTTCGGCACCTGCAGACCTGCGCAGGCGGCACATGGACACATTATCAGGAGAATCCCTCTGCTGCAGAGGTTCTATGCAGGCAAGCAGATTACCGGTAGAAAGTCAGCAAATGCCTTTTTGCTGAGCTCCCTTGCACTCTCCTGGGCAACTGCCAGTTAAGAATCCAAACTGTAACAAACACATCCAAGGCTGATGACTCCCAGGAGGTCAGGAATTGCCCCACAAATTGGGGGCATCATGGGGTTTGTGCATCTTCCCCATCAACCTTTTCAGGCTGATTGAAGAGTGGCCTTGATGGTTTTCAGTGGAGATTCAGTCTTCTCTGCAAGATGGAAAAATAGAGGATTTGGCAGAGGCATTTTAAAAGGCGGGTGGTGTGGGCAACTGTATCCAGGAGTGTCCGTTATGTCTGAGACCTGGTTCCTTGCACCCATTAAGTTGGTGCCTGTGTGTTATAACAACGTGAATTATCCAGAGCTTGATGCCATAGTGGGGATTCATGTGCTTACCCGTGCATCTTCGTCGTTTAAAATGGTGTTCTTTGAATGACTTTATTGTTCACTTTTTGTGGCTTCTGTGTATCATGGGAAAAAAAACACTTCTTTTCAGTATTCTGCCAACGTGTTATTTCTTGCCTCAAAGTCCCCTTGCTTTCTGTGGCTTGAACGGCACCTTCCTCTGTTAACATTTTACCAAAGTTATTGTGAGGCCCCTTCTTTCTTCGCTGTGTCTGTTGCTGTATGGAGGCTAACGCTCCCTCTCCTGTCGGTGCTTGTCACAGGTTTGAACATTGGCGGTGGTACATTGAAGACAACACCAACTAACAAAATCACGTCGGAAGCTAGTTTTTCATCCAGCGAAAGAAGTCCTTTGTCAAGGTAAAGTCCTGAAAGCCTTTCTGAACGGTGGCAACAAGATGAGAAGTGTCACTGCGCAGTGAATCAGACTTCAGCTCCATGTTATTTTGTTGTGCGAGTTGATGGAAGGCTCTGGTTCTGGTGTTTATCTAAAATAACAGTTGAAACTTCAGTCTACCTTTGAAAACATTTGCACCAGAGCCAAGTATTGTTTTGCAGCTGTTGTTTCCGTAGTTTAAGACTCAATTGACACCTCAGTGAACCACAAATTAGCGCCTACAGCTGCTCGCAGTAGGGCTGCTTAGAGACCACACAATGGAAAGGGGCAGAGAAAACAGCGGACCTTAAAGGCAATAAAGTGGCCTGTTTCTTCTTTCTGAGACAGCTGATGTGCACACAGCATTGCTGGGTGTTTGTTTTTGTACTCCTCCTTTGCCCTAAGTATTTGGGCTACATTATACTTTCCTTTTCCATCTTTTCTTCCTTATTTTCCATAAAGAACAACATTTATTTCTTCACTTTTTTTTTTAACTGTAGCCCTTGTAAGTTTTTCGAGCAATGATAAGTGAGTTGTGTGCTGGGTTTGTCACCCACATAAAATGCTAATCATGCAGTGGCATGAGTCAATTAGCAAGAATTTATAGATGGGAATAAAAGCAAGCGTCTGATGAATTACCTTCCTTTTTGCTTTGGGATGAATATCATTTAGAAGTTACTACGAGTTCCCTTTAGTAGTAACATTTCTCATTTGGAAAATCCTTTGGGTGATTGCATTACATTTGAATTAACTGCTTAGCCCACGTTTTAAAACAGGAACTTGCACATTTCTGCTCTCCCGTAAGATAAAGTCATTTGATCCAGAAATAATAGTGTTTTTAAAATGAAAAGAAAAAATATCTGTTTTCATTTGTATTTTGAAAAACATTACAATATTTTTAGGACCTGAAATATATTTTGAAAAGATCGATATTTTGAAATTGAATTCTTTTTTTAGAAACCTGATAAGTTTAATTTTAGGGAATTACTCATTTAGTTTTCAGAAATTATTATCTTTAATACCTGGTTTTTCATCCATGTTTTTGAAGTAAGTGTGAGATGAATTATGGGTCAGGAAGTGTATTAAAGTATTATATTTTTATGATTATATAAATTCAAGTTTTAGGTCTTCTAAACGGAATTTTAAAAGACAAATTCTACAGGTAGTTTTTGGCATTTAATGTTACAATTTGGTATAATAATACAAGCATTTAGTTTTTAAAGATGGTTAGAAATGTTGGTTTTTATTATATTTTGGAGGCATTAAAAACCCAATCCTTCTTAAACTTTTCTTTATGTGTATTCTTCAGACAAGTTTTAAATACAGTCAGAAAGCAGTTGGATTCTGCAGAACATTTTCTCAGCCTGATCCTTCCGTGTCTTACTTCTATACTTCATCATAGAAAGCAATCTTTTTTCTTTTTCAGTTTGAGTCAGGGGCCTTTTGTTATCACTGTTTCTTCTGCATGAAATTAATTTCCTAAATAAATTACAAGTAATCACATCACCCCCTTTAAGAAAAAAACATTCTGCACAGAAGCCTTGGTTCTAATCCAGAGAGGAAAAGGTCCGGGCGCCACGGAGAGGGTTTGGATGTTTCTGGTTTTGTTCTTGTGCGAGGCGAGTTGTTGTTAATACGCCACCCTGGGCTTTGGAGAGCTCTGGTTTTGCTGTTTGTGCCTGAATTCACTGAAATTTCTTAGAGGCTTACATTTAAAGATCCCACTTACTACAGTCACTCCTCGTGCTTTATTGCTTTGACAAGTGGTCTCGAAACCAGTACTTGAGAATAAACATAACAGTGCAGTGCTGCTGTAGCACTTTTAAAAATTCTTCTTTGCTCTATTTTGTCAGTGAGCTGATGAGCAACCTAAAAAAAAAACAAAAAAAAAACCGCTGGACCTAAAAAAAAAATGGCTTCCTCTGATGTCCTAGAGACAATAATTATGATGTGCTAGTTAAGCCCAAACTACAGCTGAGGGATTTTACTTTAAAGCAGTGGCTTGGGCACAAAAATACATTTATAGCTCTTTGTCTGCACCTCATTATGTGTGGGCCTGATTCATTAAGTAATTGGTTTGCAGTTGTTTACATGAGTATTAAGGCCTTCTTTTCAGCCGCCTTTGAGAGATACATTGTGCAAATGTTGCCTGCGATGAATGCAGAATGAGGGCCAGAGGGTCCGTCCTATTGGCTAAACAGTGCACTCTGTTGAAAAGCCAGAGAAAGGGATTGGGTGCTGCTTTGCATAGCAATGGCTTTCTTAATAAGCGTTACAGATTAATACACACAAGCTATAAAAGATGCAAAGAGATACTCTTAGCACATTTATACATGCACATTTCATTGTGGTGGTGGTTGGGTCTGGGTGCTTTCATATTCCATTTTTCAGAACAGCAGCTTCAGTGCATGAGCCGTAATAGAATCCGATGTTTATTGTATTATAAATCACAGGCAAACAGGCAGATCGGCAACAGTTTATTATTAAAGATTCTTTCAGTGTAAATCTTTTTCTACTATTGTATTTGCTTTGGCAAAATCATTTTGTGGTTGAGTGGGGATGAAAGGCATAATGTACGAAGGAGTGAGTCCTAATAGGAAGCTGTTCTCCGCGTAAAGACCACTTGTTCCCTTTTGTTCAGGGGTGCATGCCAGAGGTTCCTCTCCGCAAACATTGTCTCTTGCTTTCCCTTCCCCAGGAAGCCGTTTTCACTCTCCCAGATCCATTTATTCAGTGGAGAGTATATTTTAACAGCCTGTCAGGTAACTTCAGTTTACTGGTTGGATCGAGATAACATCTTACCAAGAGAAAAGGATGTGTGCTTACAACTTAATTGCTAGGGGGATAGGTAGCAGAGGTCACCAGCCATCGCAGGCACCCTGGCAGAGCCTCCTTGGGTGGCATTCTGTACCAGCCCTGCAGCCACAGGAGTGGCCAGGGGAGGGCGCCAGGCTGCAGCTGATGCTCTGCAGACCGCGGGGTCTCTCTTCTTGCCTGGTCACTATGCCCTTTCCTCCTGGGGCGATAAGAAGATCACAGAGAAATAAAAATGAGGTTTTCCTGGATGCATTTTAGGTTCTCATATAAAAGCCCCCATCTGCATGTCTGGCTCCTTAAATTCTACTGAATTAGTAGCTTCCTAAATAATCCATATGCTTTTCATCATAAATTAGTATACTTCTCTTCTACACAGAACACAAAAGAACAATGGCTTGATTAGCCAAATGGAAAGAGTTAGTTGACAAGTTGACCCCAGGCAGCTAAGAAGCGGCGTCTGCTGCAGGGCTCCTGGTTAACCATCAGGGGGCGCTCAGACTTTGTTAAATTAGACTGTCTCAGACTGGTCTGCCTCTGAAACTTAAAATTAGTATTTATAGATTTACTGACATACGTACTGGGATTTTTTTTTTCTGGATTACTTTTTGCCTTCTGCTTTTCAGAATCAATCTTAGATTCAGTCACAAAAAGAAAAAAATATCCTCATGTGAGGACTCAAAAAAAGAAAAAAGATCCAGACAAGAGATGCTGGTTTTGTTGACCAGAGGGTGGCAATGCATAGGGAAAGAGTGAGAATTTTGGAAAGTAATAGGAAGTAACTTGGCAGGACCTAGACAGGGATGGGGAACCTTTTTTCTGCCAAGGGCCATTTGGATATTTTTAACATCATTCAAGGGCCATATAAAATTATTCAACCTAAAAATTAGCCTGCTACATTTGGTCAAACATTTAATTAACTCACCCCTAATGCCTTGTAAGGACCAGACAAATTATTTCATGGGCTTTATATGGCCCATGGGCTGGATGTTCCCTACCCCTGCTACCAGACAATTCAGACCCTCTCTGTATGTCCCTGATTCCTTTCAAGCTGCTGTTCCAGTGCTGGAGCTCAGAAGGAGTGAGTCTGAGTAAGTCCATGCAGGGGCCCTTTAAGAGGAACTGTCTTGGACTCCAGAAGCCTCTATCTCCCTCAGCCACACTCCCCATTGGTTTTTACAGCCAGAAGTGATGGGGACTTCTCTTCCTGGCTCTGGAACCCTGGGCTGGTAGGCCTGATGTAGGGCTGGGACTCCTACCACCTCACGGGGGGACTTCCACAGCTGAAATATCCCTCCTCGTTTTGGAGTGGAACTAGCCTGTTCCAGGTTTCTGCCCCTCCTATCTATCTCAATGTGGCTTCTTCTTTAAATCCCTAGTTGAGGACTTCCATTGAGCTATATTTTAGGTGGTTCTCAATGATGATTGTGCTGTAGTTTAGTTGTAATTTTGATGTGGTTGTGGGGCTGAACATTAGAGAATTTAAGTATAACTTAAAAATTGAGTGATGCTCCCACAAGAAATTTTTAAATTCATTAAAATTGCAAAAGCCCTTGAAAAGGAGCACTGGTGTGGGCATCATATCCCATAGAGTCAGTTTCTTGTTTGATAGACTCTAGCAAACAAACTGCTAGATATTAGATGCATTAGACACTTGGATTTCTAGCCATGTGATACACAGAGACTTAAACATGGATTTCTAAGATACTTGTATTTTTTTTTCTGCCACATGTTTAACTAAGGAAAGCGAGAGTTTATTTTTAACTCCTTTGTTAAAACATTAAGTATTGGCTTGATGAGGATAAGTATTTTAACTTTCTCATCAACTTCTGGTATCCTAACATCTTGAACTCCCTACTTTAGGTATTTCTCTTTTAGTTTGTCTACAAGTGCTAATGCTTTACATATTGGTTTTTTCCGGAGACTGTTGAGGGGAGATCGGTCCTCTGTCTCACTGCCTTGCATTCATTCTCCAGAAACAGCACAGTGTGCAGTGCCCCGTGACACACACGGGGGAGGGAGGGGCGGGGGGGCAAGCGGAGTCTGACTCAACTGCTGCAGAGCCAACATTCAAGGGCAGCAGCAATGCTATTGTAATAGGGACCCTCCCACCAAAGCATCAGCCAACACCTCTGGCCACAGCAGGACTGACATTTTCTTTTTGCTTTAAAAGTTGGGAGTAATTGTAAATTTTCTGGCCTTTCAGTGAATAACATGTGCTTCTTCCCTAAGGTGCTTTTTTGTAAAAAATATTGGTCTGGTTGTCATTTTCCTTAGAACTCAGGTTATTTCTTTATTTTACAGTCATGAAAACAAAAAGAAACTAACTACCAACTTGAAGTCTAAAGGTAAGATAAGTAACGAGACCAGATTGCCATTTTCTGTTCTGACCAAGAGAACTGTTTGTGACGTGCATTTGTTTTCTGGTGTGAGGGCCATGAAGCACGCCTGTGGTCACAGGGGCAGTCCTTGCAGCTCTCCCCATGAGGGGATTGGAGGGCTTCAGTGACAGGGCCGTGACCTGAGAACACATAGGTGCCATAGGTCAGAAGCATAGCATTTTAATTTGCAAGTATGAGCAGGCAGAGAGTCCTGACCTCCATGTATAATTGATTGATTACCAGCACTGGTATATTCCATGACAATCTCCCAATATTTGCCTCTGTCCCCATCCTCCCTGCAAGTACCCACTTCTCAAGACATGAAGGGCGCTTACAGGAGACTCAAACTGGTTTTTTAGTATCC
The DNA here is from genome assembly GCA_004026665.1 of Murina feae. Classification (NCBI taxonomy): domain Eukaryota; kingdom Metazoa; phylum Chordata; class Mammalia; order Chiroptera; family Vespertilionidae; genus Murina; species Murina feae. Next base: position 4,556 of record PVJC01022148.1, on the reverse strand, counting down.
TATCTCTTCCCAACTCCTGACTGTCCTACACCTGCCCACCAGCATCTATAACCTCATTTAACCTTCTTACCTTCCTGATTAGAAATTACCAATACCTTCCCACCATCTACAGGATAAAGTCTGTACTTTCTTCCATTTTGGTCTGTCGCCATCCCTACTCTCCAGCTCAGCTCTTCCAAGAGTCTTATCCTCGCTGGGTCTAAGCACAGCCTTATGCTGTGTGCCTTTGCTCATGTTACTCCTTCTCTTTAACATTCCTTTTTCTTTTCCTCAGCCTACCAAGCTCCTATTCAACCTTTAACACCCAGTTTACAAGAAGAGTCTATCCTTCCTTTCACATAGCATTCTGGGATATTCCCTGTTGAGCTTGATCTCTGTCTACTCCTATCTCCTTAAACCCATTTCTAGTGGGTTGTAATTGAGAACATGGATTTGAGTCAGATGACCTAGGTGGGCTTGACCACCCACTGATGATGATTTGGCCAATTACTTAACCTCTTGTAGCCTCAATGTGATCAATAAAACAGAGATTAATACTTACCTTACCAGGTTGATAGGAGGATTACTGGAGTCATACATAAGAAGGCATCACAGAGCTGATAGGTCATGCCATGTAGATATTGGTAGTCATGGAGATTGTCAGTGTAGCAGACAATATCCCCACCACATCCTGAATGATCACTGAGGGAGTCACCTCAACAGTTCACTGGCATGCCCTTGGCCTTCTACATCAGGCGGCTGTGGATCTCCAGCCGCCTGGCCCAAAGTGCCAGGGAGTGGATGCTCTGATTGAGAACAGCCCTCACACAAGGAGACATGGAAGTTGGTGGATAAATTATCTCACTTCCTTATTCTTCTTTGGGACAATTTAAGGAGAGTTCTGCAGTCTCTCAGAGGGTTCCCTGTAGGACCACTGCCACCAGCCTTTCTCATTTACGGCCCCTGTGGCTTTCTCTCTTCCCTGTGTCACTCTCCCAGTGCTCCTAACCCCTATCATTCTCAGGATTACCCTCAAAATAAACCATGTGTACCCAGACCTTTGTGCCAGTGTACACCACCTCTTCCCTTCTCCTCTCTGTTCTTGTGAAGAACAGAGGGAGATCAAGGTGGAGAGGCAGCTCAGTGAGGTGGTATCACACCTAATAAAATACCCAGGTAATCCTGCTTCTGTGTTAATCCTGATTTTAAATCCCAATCCTACAGTAGAGTTGGACACAACTGAAGGGAAAAGAAAGTATTCTGTAAAGTGTTTTCCATAACAATACATAAAACACATGTAAAATATGTAAATTTGTGCAGTACAGACATGCATTCCAGTGTATCTGGTCAGGTACATCACATGGTGTCCCTAGTAAGCCTTTTGCAGACCAGTGCTCCAAGTAACCAGTCCAGGTAATTAAAGCAGGATAATCAAAGTACCCAGATGTTAAGTAGCTGTCTTATTTCTCTTCCAGCATTCTGGGGTGAGTCTGATGACACTAACTCAGAAATTGAAGCTGCTTTACGTCCTAAAGACCATAGCACATCTACGGATGATTTCGATGATTTTTATGACTAATAAACTGTAACTGTTCTTCAAATAAAGTATTTAAACAAATTGAAACCCTGTCTTCATATGTGATGAGTCCTTTTAAGTTTTCTAATTGTTTTATATGAAAACTTGGGACCACATTGCTATTCCACTGAAATTTTATGACATAACTAGAGGCCCAGTACACAAAATTCGTGCACAGGTAGGGTTCCTAGGCCTGGCCAGCTATCAGGGCCGATTGGGGCCTTACGGTTGCCAGCTGGGGTCTTCCTTCATTCCGTGCCGCCCCCTGGGGGTCAGCATAGGTCATAATGAGTGATCAAACTCCCAGTCTCCCAGTTGAACTCCTGAGGGGACACTTTGCATATTAGACTTTTATATACACTGAGTGGCCAGATTATTATGACCACCTGACATTTGTAGACAAATTAGCTATAATTTCGTGCTGAAGTTACTAAAGAGCCAGACCATTATAAATAAGGAAGCAGGTTGTTTACCATGACAGTAAAAGTGATTTTTTTTCTGAAGATATGGGTAAACAACGTGATTTAACAGCCTTTGAATGTGGGATATCTACTCTAATAAAAGAGTAATATGCAAATTAACCATCACTCGAAGACACCTAAACCATGCCCACCAGCCAAGCCACGCCCCCAGCCAATCAGAGCGACTATGCAAATTAACCCAGCCAAGATGGAGGCTGGCAGCCACGAAGAAAAAACAAACAGGAGGCCTCCATTGCAACTGCCTGCCTGGGCCTCTGCTCACGGCAGCAATGTTTCAATTATAGAAGCCACGGAGCTGAAGCAAACAGGAGGCTTCATAACCTTCCTAGGCCTCCACTCAAGGTAGCAAAGTTTCAATTATAGAAGATAAATAAACCCCAGAAACCTTATTCCAGTCAGCCTCACTGGGATGTTGGGTCAGGGGAGCTGTGGGCAGCCTGAAAACGGCCCTCAGCCCCTCACCCAGGCTGCCCAGGCACCCCAGTAGGGACCTGAACCCTGAAGGGGCTGTGGACAGCCTGAAAACGGCCCTCAGCCCCTCACCCAGGCTGGCCAGGTACCCCAGTAGGGACCCAAACCCTGAAGAAGCTGTGAGCAGCCTAAAAACAGCCCTCAGTCCCTTACCCAGTCTGGCTAGGCACCCCAGTAGGGATCCGAACCCTGAAGGGACTGTGGGCAGCCTGAAAAAGACCCTCAGCCCCTCACCCAGGCTGGCCACACCCCAATGGGGTGAGGGTCCCCACTGCTGGGGGACTTGGCCACCCTGCAAACAGCTATCAACCCCTCACCCAGGCTGGCCAGGCACACCAGCAGGTGGACATCCCCCGAGGGGTCCCAGATTGCAAGAGGGCACAGGCCGGGCTGAGGGACCCCCCTCCTGAGTGCACAGATTTTTGTGCACCGGGCCCCTAGTGTGTGTGTGTGTGTATCTTATCTAATAAAAGAGTAATATTGAAATTGACCATTTCTACGGGATGCCTAAGCCACGCCCACCAGCCAATCAGAGCGGCTGTATGCAAATTAACCCAGCCAAGATGGAGGCCGGCAATCACGGAGCTAAAGTAAACAGCAGGCTTCCATTGCACCAGGAGTAAACTGTCTGCCTAGGCCAGCTGGGCCTCTCGCTGCTCACGGCAACATAGTTGCAATTATAGAAGCCACAGAGCTGAACCAAACAGGAGGCTTCTGTTGCACCAGCGTTGGAGGAAACTGCCTAGGCCGGCTGGGCCTCTCTCTGCTCAAGCAACGTTGTTGCAATTATAGAAGCCACGGAGCTGAAGCCAACAGGAGGCTTTGTTACCTGCCTAGGCCTTAGCTTAAAGCAACAGTTTCAATTATAGAAGATAAATAAAACCCAGAAACCTGCTTCCAGCCAGCCTTGCTGGGACGTTGGGTCAGTGGGAGCTGTGGGCAGCCTGAAAGCCTGAAAACGGCCCTCAGCCCCGCACCCAGGCTTCCCAGGCACCACAGTAGGGACCCGAACCCTGAAGGGCCTATGGGCAGCCTGAAAATGGCCCTCAGCTCCTCACCCAGGCTTCCCAGGTACCCCAGTAGGGACTGTGGGCAGCCTGAAAACAGCCCTCAGACCCTCACCCAGGCTGGCCAGGCACGCCAGCAGGTGGACATCCCCCGAGGGGTCCCAGACTGCAAGAAGGCACAGGCCAGGCTGAGGGACACCCTGACTGCACAAATTTTTGTGCACTGGGCCCCTAGTATATATAGAGAGAGATTATGAAGTAGCATATTCATTTTTCAGTGTTATCAAAGAGCAAAGTGATGAATACAGTACCCATTAAAATACAAGTTGTTTTCACTAGAAATTGACAAACTGATCCTAAAATCCATATGGAAATTTTAAGGGGCCCAGATTTGCCAAAACAGTTTTGAAAAAGAAAAACAAAGTTGAAGTACTCACACTTCCCAATTTTGAAACCTACTAAAAACTTGCAGTAATTAAAACAGTGTGGTACTAAAACAGACATAAGGATCAATGAAATATTGATTTATATATAATCTAGAATTGATAATGTAGAGATTAAGCCCTCACATTTATGGTCATTTAATCTTTTTAAAAAAATTTTATTGATTTCAGAGAGGAAAGGAGAGGGAGAGAGAAATAGAAACAGCAATGATGAGAGAGAATCACTGACTCTCCCCTCCCTTCCCACACACTCTCCACCAGGAATCAAGTCTGCAACCTGGGCATGTGCCCCGACTGGGAATTGAACCATGACCTCCTGGTTCATAGGTTGACAATGCTCAACCACTGAGCCACACCAGCCAAGCTATGTTCATTTAATTTTTGATAAGGATACCAAAACCATTATATAGGTAAAGTAAGGTCTTTTCAACAAATCATGCTGGGACAACTGGCTAGTTTTATGCAAGCGAATGAAGTTAGGTCCCTGCCTCGCATTATATACAAAAATTAACTTCAAATGGGATCAAGGACCTAAATGTAAAAATATAAAACTCTTAGAAGAAAACATAGATGTAAATCTTTGTGACCTTGTGCTGAG
>PVJC01022147.1:0-27597 GCA_004026665.1 Murina feae | reverse complement strand
GGCAGGCAGTTGCAACAGAACCCTTTGGTTTGGTCTAGTTCCGTGGCTGTTGGCCTCCATCTTGGCTGGGTTAATTTGCATACAGCCGCTCTGATTGGCTGTTGGCCTCCATCTTGGCTGGGTTAATTTGCATACAGCCGCTCTGATTGGCTGGTGGTAACGGTCACATTTGCATGTTTCGCTTTTATTATAGAAGATTATAACATTCATCTATTAAAATAACTTAAAGGTTTAATACTTTAAAATATTAATAATATAAATAAAAGGTGGTAGTTGTGGAGAAATGTTCCTGTATGTGGTGGTAGTCTGTGCAAATGTATCAAAGAGATAATAGAAAAGACGGGTAATTATTAAGCATACTTTTAAATTCCCACTAATTTCAAGTTACATAACTGAAAATATCACTTCCACCAACATCCTTTCTGTGAAATTTAACTGATTATATTATATCCTTTGTCCTTTTATCTCACTTCACATCAGAAAACAAAAAACAATTATGGGTCTTTTTACATTTCCTGGTGATGATGTATGCAAAATATAGCAAGTCATAGTGAACATACATATTCAAAAACCTGCTCCTCAAAGGTTTTCTTTACCTATTATTCAATGACTAGAGGACTAGTGCACCAAATTCATGCACTTGGAGGGAAGTGGGGGGAATCCTCAGCCAGGCCTATGCCCTCTCAAAGTATGGGAGCCCTCAGGGGATGTCCTGCATCCTTAGCACTGCCACAGAGGCAGGAGAGGCTCCCACTACTGCCACTGTGCTTGCCAGCCATGAGCCGGTTCCTGGCTGAGCGGCACTCCCCCTGTGGGGCGCACTGATCACCAGGGGACAGCTCCCATGTTGAGTCTCTTCCCCCTGGTGGTCACTGAGTGTCATAGCAACCAGTCATTCCACCATTCAGTCGATTTGCATATTAGCCCTTTATTATATAGGACTAGAGGCCCAGTAGACAAAATTCATGCACAGGGGGTATCCCTCAGCCCAGCCTGCACCCTCTCCAATCTGGGACCCCTCAGGGGATGTCAAACTGCAGGGATCGGGACTAAACTGGCAGTTGGACATCCCTCTCACAATCTGGGATTGCTGGCTCCTAAGCGCTTGCCTGCTTGCCTGCCAGATCAGCCCCTAACTGCTTCTGCCTGCCAGCCTGATCACCCCTTAACAGCTCCCCTCTGGCACAATTGATGCCTAACCATTCCTTTGCCAGCCTGGTCGTTTCCAACTGCCCTCCCCTACAGGCCTGGACCCCCAACTGCCCTCCCCTGCAGGCCTGATTGCCCATAACTGCCCTCCCCTGCCCGCCATCTTGTGGCTGTGGGCACCGCCATCTTTAAGGGTGTGGCAGTCAATTGGCATATTCCCTCCTTACTGGCTATGAGAGCCACCATCTTTGAGGGCAGGGCAATTAGCATATCCTCTCCTTATTGGCTATGGGCATCTCCATCTTTGCAATGGTGTGAGGGTCAATTAGCATATTCCCTCTTTATTAGGTAGGACTAGAGGCCCGGTGCTTTTGTGCAGTCAAAGGGGGATCCCTCAGCTGGGCCTGTGCCCTCTCACAGTCTGGGACCCTTTAGAGGATGCCCACCTGCTGGCTTAGGCCCATACCCCGGGTGATTGGGCCTAAGCTGGCAGTCAGACATCCCTCTGGCAGCCCAGGAGCCGTCAAGAGATGTCCACTTGCCAGCAGGGAGTAGGCCTAAGCTGCAGTTGGACATTCTTAGCACTGCTGAGGAGGCGGGAGTGGCTCCCGCCACCACTGCTGTGCTGGCAGCCCTGAGCCTGGCTTGTGGCTGAGCAGAGCTCCCCCTGTGTGAGCGCACTGACCACCAGGGGGCATCTCCTGCATTGAGCGTCTGCCCCTTGGTGGTCAGTGTGTGTCATAGTGATCAGTCATTCCCAGTCATTCTGCTGTTAGGGTCAATTTGCATATTACCCTTTTATTATATAGGATAGAGGTCTGGTGCACAGGTGGGGGACAGCTGGTTTAGCCTGAAGGGTGTCCCAGATCAGGGTGGAGGTCCCACTGGGGTGCCTGGCCAGCCTAGGTGAGGGGCTGAGGGCCATTTACAGGCTGACCACACACCTACCCCCCCCTCCCCAAGACCCAGTTGAAACTTTGTAGCTTTGAGCAGAGGCCAGGGCAGGCGGGAAGCTTGGCTTCCTCCATCATCAGGGGCAACGCAAGCCTCCTGCTCACTCCAGCTCAGTGACTGCCGTCATCTTAGGTTAATTTGCATACTTACTCCTGATTGGCTGGTGGGTGTGGCTTGTGGGTGTAGCAAAGTGACGAAGTGATGGTTAATTTGCATGTTTCTCTTTTATTAGTGTAGATGACTATGTGACATGTCAGTGACCTTTGCTTTCTTTCCCATTTACCAAAGAGAAAAAACCAAGCACACAAACAGCTCATTAAACGGCAGGGCCTAAGAAGCAGGATATTCTAAACAACACTGAGAGTAATGTATAACAATAACGGGGGACTCATTTCATCAGACTTTGGTGAAAATTTACTAAACATTGAGCACCACACTAGGCACTGAAGATTTCTCCTCTCACAATGTATACACTGAGGCAGACAGACAGGAGAAGATGATGACTCTAGTGTGGGGTGTGCAGAAGGCAGCAGATTAATGAATACCTCTCATCACTGTTTCTCTCTCTCCCTATCTGAAATCAGTAAAAACACATAGATATTTTTAAAAGAGTAAATAGCACAAACCTGGCACATCGTGGGTACATAGTGCTCAGCATGTACACATCTTACAAACCTTATGGAGGTTTTGTTTGTTTTCAATTTAAGGAACTGTTTTTGCTATTTATTTCATTTCATTTCAAATAATACATTTATTAAATTATTTCTATATTATTTCTTCTAGACACCAGGTGTATAGGATAGGTTAATTGTACTCCCCAGATCATGACACGGTATTATTTTTCATTTTAATTATTTGTCTATTTATTATTGCTGATGTTTATTCATATTTTTTAATTTAAATTCCTTATTGTTTAAAGTATTATGAGTCTCCTTTTTCCCCCCACTGACCTCTCCTCAGTTGCTCCCATCCCCCAGTACCTACCCTTACCCCTCTACTGTCTGTGCCCATTGGTTATACATATATGCATGCATTCAAGTCTTTTGGTTGATCTCTTACCCCTTCATCCCTGCCTTCCCTCATAGGCTCGTCAGTCTGTTCAATGTTTCTATGTGTCTGGTTCTATTTTTGTTCATCGGTTTTTATTGTTCACAATATTCCACAAATGTGTGAGATCATGTGATATTTATCTTTCTCTGACTGGCTTATTTCACTTAATATAAAGTTCTCCAGTTCCACCCATGCTGTTGCAAATGGTGAAAATTCCTCTTTTTTACAGCAGCATAGTATTCCATGTATCAAGGGTCCTCAAACTAAAGCCTGCCGAGGACATTTATCTGGCCCACAGGGTGTTTTTGCCACCTTGTTTTTTTACTTCAAAATAAGATATGTACATTGTACATAGGAATTTATTCATAGTTTTTTTCTTAAACTATAGTCCAACCCTCCAACGATCTGCGGGACAGTGAACTGGCCCCCTGTTTAAAAGGTTGAGGATCCCTGGATATACCAGTTTTCTAATCCACTCATCTGCTGATAGGCACTTAGGCTGTTTCCAAATCTTAGCTATTACAAATTGTGCTGCTATGAACATTGGTGTTTCTGTTTTCTTGGGATATATTCCTAGAAGTGGGATTACTGGATCTAATGCAAGTTCAATTTTTAACTTTTTAAGGAAACTTAATACTCTTTTCCCCAGTGGCTGCACCAGTCTGCGTTCCCACCAGCAGTGCAAGAGGGTTCCTTTTTCTCCACATCCTCACCAGCACTTGTCATTTGTTGATTTGTTGATGATAGCCATTCTGACAAGTGTGAGATGGTATCTCATTGTCGTTTTGATTTGCATCTCTCAGATGATTAATGCTATTTTTTCTTGTTTATCCCTATACATCAATCCTCTTCTCCTGTGTCATAGAAAATCATTTTATTGTGTTTCATGTGTGTTTTGTTTATAAGCTAAAAAAAAGATTTTCTATTTTTTTCTTTGCATATATTTTTAATTTGTCTACCTGGTTTCATGGAATATGACATTCTGTTTCTTACTTTTGTGCAACACAATATATATTTTAAGATCTCTCTTCATTGTATAATAGTCTTCATTGCCTTAATCAGCAGTGAGCAGTCATGACACTTTACCTGCCACTGCAAATGACACAGAATTTTCTGCCACTGCAAATGACATTTTCATAAACATAATGTGCATGATCTGGGCTTGCATCATTTTCCTTTGGAACATGAATACCCCTTCCCAGGCTGACTGTACCAGTCTATACTTCTATCAGCAGCACACGAGAAGACCTGAGTCTCCACACCTCCACCAAGAAGTTGGCTTTACCCTTCTCTACAATGTGTTTCAATCAGTTGATATAAAAGGATATATTTTATTTCAATTTGCATAATCATAGATTTCACAATAATTTGGAAGATATATTCATGACATTATTTTCATTAAAAAATTTATCCATTCACTAAATTATGGACCTAGAATGAAGTGGAAATTAGGTAACTTATTAAAGAAAGATAACCAAGCTCATTCCTCAAATTCACTCTATGTTTTAAATTCTTTATTAAATGTCACTTACATGCTTAAAATCATAGATTATTTAAGCTAAAAGCAATCTTAGAGAAACGGACCAAGCTTTTGGTTTTAACCGTGGGAACAGTTTCAGATTTTAGAAAATTTTTGGAGTCATATGGGTTTAAATGTAAACAAATTTTGGTTTGAAATAGTGTAATATCAATGCTGACATAATCATACTCCAATATTTCTATTTTTTCCTCACTTTTGTCTGAGCTACAAAGCACATGGCATATAATACATTATAGTTTCCTTCTTAATTCTTTCCCAAATCCTCTGATGAAGCTCACCTTCAACATTTTTTAAAACAGCAATTTGAAGAGACACATCTTCAAGACTGCATCTTTGCGGTACACTCATTTTGTTGAAAGCTATGTGCTTTTGAGGTGATTTTTTTTTTAAAAGGAGCTCTGACATCAGGTGATCCCTTTGTCATAGGTCTAAATGTTCCACAGATGAAAATGCAAACGTAGATACATACTCGCTTTTTTTCTATTTAAGGCAGTAGATTGAATTTCAATTTGCAGTGTAATTTATACCTTTCTAATTTAGTGAAGCAAAACACCACAAGCAACAAAGAAATCTGGTTTCCCTGATTTCTTGCTACTTTTCTGTCCAATTAGCTTTTTATTTATTTCTTCCCCATAGCCTAAACATAGCACAATTACTTAATTTTATTTTCTAACTCTATTTTGCTTTAGTAGACTCTAAGAAAGAAGATTTCTCACTCTGAAAGAAGGATCCCTATATGCCTTTGATGGTTGTTTGGCCAGTATAGCATGTTTTCTCCAGTTTCTCTCTTACTAAGCATTTAATTGTTTAGTATTATTAGTAAACTAGGGGCCCAGTGCACAAAAATTTGTGCACTCGGGGGGTGGGGTCCCTCAGCCCGGCCTGTGCCCTCTTGCAGTCTGGGACACCTCGGGGGGGATGTCCACCTGCTGGCCAGCCTGGCCAGCCTGGCTGAGGGGCTGAGAGCTATTTTCAGGCTGCCCACAGCCCCTTCAGGGTTCGTGCACTGGGGGGTGAGAAGGCTGGTGAGTGCAGGCCTGGACGTTTCCCACCGGAGGGCCCAGGATCGCACACGCCTGGTGGGCCCACACTGCTGAGGGGACACACCTGGCGCAGAGTTGGGTGGCAAGCCAGGGGCGGACGCTGGTGCAGAATCCCTCGGTGGGGCCCTGCTGTTGAGCAAACACACCCGGGGTGGAACTGGGCAGTGAACTGGCTTCAGATTCTCCACACTGTGCAGCAGATGCTTCTGCACGCCCTGTAGAGGCCCCTGGGGGACAGATGAAGGTAGCGGACCCTGGACGGGTGTTCCTGGACACCCTGTGGAGGCCCCCAGGGCAGAGCCAGGCAGCGGACCCAGGACAGGCATTTCTGGATGTCCCGCAGAGGCCCCCGGGGGGCAAAGCCAGGCAGCAGACCCAGGACGGCTGCTCCTGCACACCCTGCAGAGGCCCCGTGCTCCTGCATGCCCTGGGGAGGCCCCCAGGGGGTGGAGCCAGGCAGTGGACCCGGGACAGGCGCTCCTGGATACCCCTTGGAGGCTCCTCGGGGCGGAGCTAGGCAGCAGACCCAGGACAGCTGCTCCTGGACGCCCTGAGGAGGCCCCAGGCCAGACCCCCCCTCCCACTGAGCTGACACACCTGGCACAGCTATGCCGGCCGGCTGTAGAGGCTCCCAGTGCAGAGTCGCCCTGCCAGCCTCCATCTTGGCTGGGTTAATTTGCATACAGCCGCTCTGATTGGCTGGTGGGCATGGCTGTGAGCAGAGGCTCAGCCAGCCTAGGCAGGCAGTTGCAACAGAAGACTTTGGTTTGTGGCTGGGTTAATTTGCATACAGCCGCTCTGATTGGCTGGTGGTAACGGTCAAATTTGCATGTTTATCTTTTATTATATTAGATCTTTACTCTATAAATATTGATGACTCATTAGACATAACAGTTGCATCATTATACTGGTGTTTTGTTTTGTTTTTAACTTTTTCTCTAAACTACAGATAAAAATTAATTGTAAAAATAATAAAATTCCTCCAATCCTTTCCTTTTTTACCTTTTTGGTGGTCTAGCTCAATTTTATCTAGATATGAAAATTGATTTATATTGTTGACGGTACTTCTGGTGCTACTGTTTTATGTATTCCACAGGTTTCCTTTAAACTATTACTTAAATTCTGGGAATTGCAAATGGATATAACCTTTTCCTGATAGAACTAGATGTATCTCTCAAAGAGGTAAGTTTCAAAGAAATGAAATATTTCATCATTAATAGAAATAAAACACTTAATCTGCTTTTACATTTTCACCACCACTTGAGGGTGAAAGGGAAAAGTGAAGACCAAGAATTTAACGAAGAACATAAAATACTTATTTTTTCTGTGGTTCTACCCATATTATAAAATTGTAAAATTCAAAGGTATAGAAAGTTTATTTTAAATATATATTCATTCAGCAGATCACAACTGAAATAAATTCTGTTTTAAAATGTTCAATACGAAGACTGTGGACCAAAGCAGCGGTGGCCAACCTTTTGGACCTCATGGACCACCAGTGGTCCGCAGACCACCAGTTGGCAACTGCTGGACTAAAAGATAAGGACGTTTATAGAAACAACTAGGGGCCCGGTGCACGAAATTCGTGCACGGCTAGGTGGGGGAGGGGGAAGGCAGACTGGGAGGTCCCTCAGCCGGACCTGCACCCTATCCAATTTGGGGGCCCTCAGGAGATGTGCTACTCATGGCTCCATGTGGTTCTCTGCTCTCTGCCAGGCCTGTCTGCTCCACACCACAGGGATAGGCAAGCAGAGCCTGCTGGGTGCTTCCTGTGGGTTCCTCGATGGCTGGCTCCCGCCCCCTGTCCCCTCCTCCTTAGCCACCACCCTGGCTGAGGGCAGTTGGAGGCTCCCCAATGGTTCTGGCTCACCATGCCTCCTGGTCCCATCATCTGCAGCCACTGCCTCAGCCGAGGCCTGGCCTGGGCAGTGGCTGGGGGGTCCCCAAGCCTCTGGCTCGCCGTGCCCACTGGTCCTGGTGGCTGGGGGCTCCCCGATGCCTCTGCTCACCGTGCCCCCTCATCCTGTCTTCCACATCCACTGCCCCAGCCGAGGCCTGGCCTGCGTGGTGGCTGGGGGCTCCCCGATACCTCTGGCCTGGGCGGTGGCTGGGGGCTCCCCGATACCTCTGGCTTGCCAGCCCCCTCGTTCTGTCTTCCCCAGCCACTGCCCCAGCTGAGGCTCGCCAAGGCGGTGCCTGGGGGCTCCCCGATACCTCTGGCTCTCTGGCCCCCTGGTCCTGTCCTCTGTAGCTGCTGCCCAGGCCAAGGCCAGGCTGAGGCGGTGGCTGGGGGGGGGGGGTCCCTGATGCCTCTGCATCCCCAGGCCCCCTGGTTCCATGGTCTGCAGCCACTGCCCCAGCCTAGGCCCGGCCACCACTGCGCCCCCTCATCCTGTTTTCCACAACCATCGCCTCAGCCAAGGCCCAGCCTAGGCGCTGGCTGGGGGTCCCCATGCCTCTGCTCACCACACCCCCTCCTCCCATCTTCCTCAGTCAACTGCCACAGCCTAAGCCTGGCCCGGGGCTGTGGCTGGAGGGTCGCTGATACCTCCGGCTCACCACGCCCCCTCGTCCTGTCTTCGGCAGCCACTGCCCCAGCCGAGGCTGGGGGGTCCCTGATACTTCTGGCTCACCACGCCCCCTGGTCCTGTCTTCCACCAGGCCCGGCCTAGGTGCTGGCTGGGGATCCCAGATGCCTCTGCTCTCCTCGCCCCCTCATCCCGTCTTCCTCAGCCACTGCCTCAGCCTAGGCCTGGCCGGGGTGCTGGCTGGGGAATCCCAGATGCCTCTGCTCACCGTGCCCCCTGGTCCTGGTGTCTCGTGGCCCCCTGGTCCTGTCTTCCACGCTGCTTCCCCAGCCGCCTCCAACGGCCTGCGCTGCACCTGGCCGTGCCAGGCCGCCTGAGCCGCTGCTGTCTCCGTGACTGCCAGCTGCCATCTTGGCTGGGTCAATTTGCATGCAGCCACTCTGATTGGCTGGTGGGCGTGGCTTACCCCGACCCGGAGAAACGGTTAATTTTACTATTTCGCTTTTATTAGTTTAGATATCACTGGGTAGGTAGGGCTTCATTCACTACACGGGGGAAGATGAATTGCTTCCAATCCACAGCTCTATCACAACTGGAACCTTTATATTTTGTCCCAACACATTCATTACTCAACATAATTATGAAAATACTTAATTAAGACTAACACTAAAAGATCCAAAGAAAGAGAAACCAGATAATTTAGATTATAACCTACCTAATTCATAGCCATCCTATATATTAAAGCACTAATATGCTAATTAGACTGAAGAGCAGAACGACCTCCAGATAACCTTCCAGATGAAGCTAGGGCTGCAAGAACCGAGCCCCTTGCACAAATTTTGTGCATTGAGCCCCCTTGCACAAATAAAACAGGAAAAGCCATAGGAAGTGTGTTCTGAGTGACTCAATTCATTATAATCCACTAGTGGCCTGGTGCATGAAATTCGTGCACAGTAAAAGGGGATTTATTAGAGGAAATATTTTAATATTGCTATTTGCCCTTTCTCTATAATAGAAGTGTCAGAGATGAAAGAACATTAGTAAAATGTATATGAAAATCTTCCTCCTGTCAGAGTCTGGGGCATGCTGCAGGACCCAGAGTCAAGTATCTGCCCACCCACATGCACCTCGAAATCGTGCGAGACCCAGACCCGGCAGGCTCCACCCCCATCAGAGAGGGGGCTCAGCCTCAGGTCTCCCAGCCCAGTGTTGGGCAGGGGGCACAGCCTCAGGTCCCTGGCCCGGTGCCAGGGTGAGGGGCATGGCCTGAGGTCCCCCATTAAACCCCTCCAGGCAGAGGGTGTGGTCTAAAGTCCCCCATCAAGCCCCACCTAACAGGGGGCGCAGCCTCGGGTCCCTGATAATCACTCATTACGGGAATCCCACCTCCTCTGTTGGCACAGCCATCTTGTGTTATGGGAACCCTGCCTCCACTGTGGGCACAGCCATCTTGTGATGGCATGATGGAGTGAGGATCAACTTCATATTACCCCTTTATTATATAGGATAGGACCTTGTAGTTGCCTTTGTTGAGTCATCAGTAATCAGACTTCCCAGGACACCATGGAGGGGGTGCATTTGCTATTTTCTGAGTCAAAATAAATAGGACACTAACTGGTGTAACACAGCAAATCAGAAATGCCATTCTGTCCCCCAGTGGGGATGCAAGTGAGTGGCATAGTTATAGTGCATCATGTGGGATGAAGTAATATCTAGAAGGATGAAAAGTTGTGTCTTTTTCATCTGTGAGCACAGAGGAAAACAAGTACTCTATGTGTGATTATTAAGGTTTTCAAGCTTTGTCAAATGATAAGTTCTCATTGTAAAGTACATTCTACATGCCATTGGTCAATAATACTTTTATGAATTTAAGATGATATTCACAAACATTCTTTGTATTTAAACTTTAAGTAAATATTTGGCATAGTTAATACAGTTAGTTTGCCCTTGTAATTGGTAGAGTGTAATCTGATTAGATGCTCAAAATCTTCTGTTTTTTCTCTTTTAAAATAAAGATAAATTTATTTCCTTATGTTGATTGGTATAATTATCTTTTTGTATTTGAAATAGCACTGTTCAAGCTCCTGTTTCAAGCTCTTAGTTCCCTGTAATATAACCTGAAAAAACTCTTGACAACATACAACTATTGCCCAGCTGGTGTGGCTTAGCAGTTGAGTGTCGATCCAGGAATGAAGAGGTCGATGGTGTTATTCTCAGTCAGGGCACATGCCAGGGATGCAGCTCAGCCCCAGTAGGAGCTGTGTAGGGAGCAACCGATAGATGATGGTCCTCTCTCATCAATGTTTATATCTCTATATCCCAGTCCCTTCCTTTCTCTGTAACAATCAATAAAAACATTTTAAGAAAACACCAATGAGTGCATAAATAATTGGAATAACAAATCGATGTCCCTCTCTTTCTCTAAAATCATTTAATAAATAAAATAACAATTCTACTTTGGGTCTTTTATTCCAGAGAAATAAAAATTTATATTTACACAAAAACCTGAAAATAAATGTTTATTGCAGCTTCATTCATATAGCCAAAAAACAGGAACAACCCAGATGTCCTTCACAAAATGACTGTTTAATATAATGTGGTATATCTATTCCAGGGACTAGTACTAAGCAATAAAAAAGGATGAACTTTTGGTGAATGAATAACCTGGGTGAATTTACAGAGAATTATGAGTGAAAAAAAGCCAATTCCATAATGTCATGTACCATATGATTTCATTCATAAAAAATTATTGAATTGAAAAAATTACAGAATGGAGAACAGAGCTGTAGTTGCCAGGAGGTTAGAAAGGGTAAGGGTGGGAGGAAAGTGGCTATGGCTATGAAAAAGCAATGTAAGATATGTTGGAGTGATGGAAATATTCTATATCCTGACTATCAGTGTCGTACCATGGTTTTGCAAAATGTTGCCACTGGAGGAAAAATAGTAAAGATTGCATGGACCTCTCTGAATTATTTTTTACAGCTGCATGTGATGTGAAAATAACCTTAAAATAAAGCCTTTAATTTAAACATCAAATAGTAATTATTATCATTTTAATATATACATATTGGTCTTACCAACATCTGAAAAAAGCCTAAAAGTTATCTTATTTGGATTTTAGGAAATACAAAATATAGAAAATGTCAATATAAAATAACTTTTACATTTGCTTTTCTCCTTATATCGCCAGTATATTGGCAGCATGTTTTTACAGTGAGATTTTTGTCACCAGCCATGGCTAGTGTCATTTAATATGGACATGTGCCAAAAGTAAATCCTGCCTAATTATCATGTGTGTGTTCTCTGCTGAAGAGTTTAATTCTCACCAAACATATCTAGCAATAAGAGAAAAAAAAAACCAATTTGCAGCACCAACCTACAATTAGCTCACACACATTTTCCTATTACCTTTTCAGTGAGAAAATGTTTTCAAAATAACAACAGTATGCATATACTCTCACTAAATATGTGCTTGCCTGTTCAATTAATAAAATAGGTTTTGAATATGCAGTGCTTTCTTAGTAGAGGCAGAAAAAAATCATTGTATTAAAGTTTAGGGAAAATAAAATACTGTCAGTGATTCTAGAGATATCTTAACCCAATTATGACACATTAAAACTTCCATACTATGTAATGAACAAATTTCATTTTAACAAATCCTGAAAATAATATGTGCAATGACAGCTGGATGTAAATGTCCTCTTTAAAAAAAAAAGACACTAACCCACATTGTAAAATTTTATGTCAAATTAAGCCACTCTAGATTAGAATTGTCGAAATTATATACTTATCTCCTTTACATTTCCAAAAGCAATGTTATTGTACAAAAGAAACTTTTCCATGAATACTTGAAAAACAATATGGTATTCAGTGCCTCGAAAATTATCCTTTTATCTCTGACTAGGGTACATGCCAAAGAAAATTAAAGCAAGTAAGTGAGCCCCTCAATGGGAAAAATTATTTGGGCAAGGATCACAATTTGGGTCAGATCAGTTACACCCTATTGAAGACCATAAGACAATGATAATGTTACTTCCATTTTAGCACTGCTGGAACATTCTTCTTGGCTATTCATTGGGGACTAGGGAAAATTATATAATTATTAAGTATAATGAATGATGCCTTTTAAAAAAGAGATTGTTTCACAGGGTGAAAAGATGGCCTGCCATATTTATCCAGGTGTCATTCTCTTTTTCTCCCATAAAGCACAAGTAATTGCTCTGTTTAGTCTTTGCCTATTCTCTGAAACTGATTTTGAAGGTAGTCATACAAGGTGGCATGAACAATAAGAGATACTTTGCAGACTAGGTGTTATTTAATTAAATATAAAAAGCTAATTTAAAATAATGCTATGCTCACAGTAACGAGACAGCTTTGACTGAAGGTCACTAGAGTGCTTTTAGCACAACCCTCAGCCATGGGCATTGAGCAGAGTGGTTGTCCCTTCACAAACCAGCCTTCATCAGTATTGACTATCCTAGGAGATGTATTTGACATCATTATAGGTTCCATGTCCCCATTTCTCTTTGATTGGTTACAATAGTATCTTTTAATATTAACAAGGAGCTCTTTTAATATTAATATATATCATATATATTTATATAGTACATTTTTATATTTAAATATATAGAAGTCAATGTAGAAGGGCCAGAGAGAATATTACAACCCCAAATTATGTCTTTCTTTTATTAATCTAGCAATGTACAAAAAGGAGTATTTTTTAAATCTTTACTGTTGAAAGTATTACCTATGTCCCCATTCCCTCCCCCACCCCCCCATTTACCTCCTGTAGCTCACCCTGGTTCCAACCCAGGCCTTGACCACCCTATGGACTGTGTCCATGTGTTATGCATATATGCATTCAAGTTCTTGGGTTGATCTCTTCCCACCCATCCATTCTCCCCTGCCTTCCCTCTGAGATTCAACAGTCTGTTCCATGCTTCTACAAGTAGGGGTATTTTTGAGTCACCATCGTTAAATTATTAGCTGAACATTCCAGGAACAGTAGAGCCGAGCATTAGATTATTAGGCAATGTAGATATAGACTATTTAATAGTGAAATCAAATTTTTCTTCAGAATTAAAGGACCATATCAATCCTTTCCTTTGCCAAATCATACTGCATCCTCTTCCACATTCCCTTTAGTTGCATCTGTCAGCATAACAATACCTTAACACCAAATTCAGACATCCTTGAACTGTGTTGTCTTGAATACTAATATCTCATAGACAACTTGCATTTAGATACTACTGATATCCAAAGAATTATTGATCGATGGTAGATATTAACTCATTGATCAACATAAATACGTGAAGTAGACCTATCATCCCCCAGCTAAGGGGTTCCCTTCCCTTGTAAAGGTCAGGGTCACAACACACAAGCCTAGAATGCTGGGATATTAATAAATGTGAATTTTAAAGGACCCATTGGCAAGTATGTTAAGCAAATACAAAATGAAACAATTTTTGTTTGTTTTACTGTAGACTCTCTCAGAACTTTTATTACATTAATGAGCACATTGAGTGGGACACATTTTGGGAAATGCTCATCCTTTCAAGGGATTAGTGGATAGAAGAGTTCTCTGTGTAAAGACACAAGTAATATTCTTTGTTTCCAACAGACATGAACAGAATTGCCTGGCTAAGTCGTCTGGCCCAGGTACATAAGAATAATACACTTAAAAGAATCATCTGCTGTCCATTTTTCATTTGTTGTGATATTTGATCCAAACTATTTCATGTCTCCCATTTAACTTCTTGAATAAAAAATTAAAGCTAAAAGCAGGACTAGTGCAGGAGAAGAGCTGCAGAGGGCCAGGGCTAGGCCAGCACGCTCTATTTTTGAAGCAGTCTTTTATTTCTGCATCTCTGATATCCACGGCCTAGCTTTCAAAAACACTTCTCTTGTGACCAGGTTCCTTTTATCTTTCCCATTTTATTAAAGGAGTTAAATGGAAGGTATTCTGAAACTCCAATTTAGCTTTTATTTTTCAATAAAAATGACAGTCGAAAAACAGTGTAACCACAGGAGAGGCAGGGCAAACTGGCACACAGGGGGTGGATGCCTGCTGAGCTGGGACTACAAAGTGTTTGGATAACACACTCGCCAGGCTTTCTAAATACCTTGGCAAGCCACTGTAAGAAGAGGGCAAATAATAGTCTTCATCTTTGAATTCACAGAGCTCTTTCTACTGTCATGAAATTTTTATTTAAAGAAAACTAGAAAGAGACAATTTGAATACGGTTTTTGAATACCCTAATGCACTTGTTTTGATTTGATGTGCCTTTGTGCTATCTCTTAGAAAGTGTCAATTTACGTCAACATTTTAAGTCAAATAGTTAATCTCTAAAACCTAATGTTAACGCTCATTCCACAGTGTGTCCTTAAGTAATATTTACTGAATTTATACAGTGATGTCCTAAGTTGTGAACATAACCTCAATAAATAACTTCCTAAAAAATAATACATATTTAGAAAAGACTGAAGTTTGAGTAAAGTTTGACAATCATTGAATAGTTTTAGAATACCTCAATCTCATTTTCCTAAGGTATACACTAGATATTTAGAACATGATGCTTTGTTTATTTTATTTTTTGCCAGCACTATGCAGGACTAAGGGTGGTCTTGATCATTAATTTTTTTAAGGATAGTGGGTTATACATGGATATAGTTAATAATTGGTAGATTATGGTACAGAAGGTTTCATACTGAGTACAATATAACAAAGCAACATACTAACTCAAATATAACAAACTTTGCAAATATTGTCAGTCTTATTTTTAAAAATACCAAATGAGAAAAGAATTCATTGTTGACAAATGGAGACCTAGAGTCGAGTATTGTTAAGATGAAGTTGGGGCAGATCTTTCCATAGAGCAGCCTTCAGAGAGGCACAAAGGACCCTGACCCTTGGGTCTACTGCCTTAAGAAGTAAATTCCACGACCTCGAAGCAGATCTGAATGTTCTATTCTACTTGATTTTAACTTGCTCCTGGAAGGAGATAATTTTAACTCATTAAAGCTAAATGACCCTGGATTTTGCAATGGTTTCCTTTAGTGTCCAAGCCTTTTTCAGTTAAATGAGTGAAGTTAAAATATTGGTGAGAATCATGCATGCAAGTTCTCAAGTTTTCTGTGGCTCTCACTAATTCCCAAGGAGAAATGAATACTACAAATAAGAACTTTTTACCAATTACCAAAATATAAAATCAAATGTTAATTTCTTTTATATTTAGCAAATATACTGCATGAATAACTATAAAGAAATTCAAAGCACCTTTGTTGATTTTAAGAGTTTACAACTGAGTGTTAAGATTGATGAAGTGATTTCTCCAAACGCCAGTAGGAAAAGTAAAACATAAAAACTGAATTATTTAGTCTCTGTTAAACAGATTGCATTTGCAGTGGAGTGTTAGAATTAAGATACTGTACTCCAGTTAGACTGCCAAGGGCTGACTATCATTTATCAGCTGTGTGACTTGGAGCAAATTATTTAACTCCTCTGTGCCTCAATGTCTTCCTTTGAAAGAGGGTGCTAATTACATCTAAAGAGTATTCTGTATATTAAAAGAGTTAATATTTACAAACTACTTTAGAAAGTATCTGAAATGTGGCTAAGTGTACCATAATTGTTAGACATAACAACATAACAGTCAGGCTAAGGCACAGGATTTCCCCTTGTTCACTTGGTTATCAGATTAATGCATTTGCACATTTCCCTCTCAAACCACTTATAGTAATAGCTGCTCTAAGAGAGGAAATGTTTACCTAGGTCTCTTTTTATCAGTGGTTACAAATTCATCAAAAAATAAAATTAATTGGAAGAATATAATAGAAAGAACTGGGGGAGGGGGGAATGGGTAGCAAGCTCCATGATGTTCACGTCTAAATCTTTAGAGCTTTCTATATTCCTTTCAATGGCATGTTTTTTGGCTGTCCTTGGTGTCCCTTTCAACATAAAGCAGAGGACCCAATAGATTTCACTTCATAAGTATTTGTTTGATTTCTGAATATATAAATTACTCTGACTTAAGTATTTTTGGTGGAGAGAAAATCTTTAAAATTTGGCTTTACAGTAATAGTAAAAGAAACTATCTCTGAATTTAAAATATACTTATAAAGACAAACAGTTTAAACTTAAATGGTTGCATCAAATCACTAAAAATCAAAATGCAATCATTTAAAAAATCTTTACCATGTTGACACATTTTTGGTAACTCTAAAGTTAAAGAGAACAGACATCCATGTGGATTACTTCCATTAAAGAAACAAGATTAACTCTTATACAGGTCCTATCATAATGAGGGAAGCCATCTGCTATATTCAAAAAGGTTCCTGGATTTTGACTCTCATTTGTTTCCTACCTTATAGCTTCCATTCTATAACACTGACCAATTAACAGATTTATTGCATTTTGTCTATTTTGACTTTATGGAATGAAAGCTTCTTGTGAGTGTGATAGCAGAAATGGTATACCAAAGGACATGTGAGTCTATCACCTGGAGATAAGTCATTACTTAGGCAGAGAGAGTTGCTATTAGGGATGGAATATGTGATGCAGTATTCTGTATATTAAAAGACATTTCTATAATTAAAGACATTTAAATTTCAACATATCCTACTGCCCACTGCCAGAGGAAGTGGAAAATAGGCAAATTGCCTAGACAATTTAGAACAGCCTTTTGCTTTGCTGAAATTATCTGGAAAATTGTGTCAATTGTCTTCTCTCAGGTTATAAAGCTTTTTTGCTGAAATTTTAAAAACACTATTTTGACTAGTTGAAGACACTCAGGAATTCCTATGCCCTAAATTCAACATCACTATTAAAGTGTCCTTTCTGTTACCTTGTAGCACTTAAGCTGAAGGTTAGTTCTTAAATAGGCTCTGTTTCTAATTTTTGGAATGAAAATAATATATAATCACTAGGGAAAATCCAAGCAATGCAGGCACATATAAAGTAAGGGCATCCCCATTCAAATTCCCTGCCCTACTATTCTCCATAGAACTAATCCTAGACTTTTAAAACATTTTATCTTTATTGCTGAAAGTATTATAGATGTCCCCTTCCTCCCCCCAACCCCCTTTTACCCCCTTTTACCCTCTCCACCCAGCTCCTTTCCCTAGACCTTCCCCTCACCAATATCTGTCCATGGGCTATGCATATCTACTCTAATAAAAGCGTAATATTGAAATTGACCATTTCTCAGATGCCTAAGCCACGCCCACCAGCCAATCAGAGTGACTATATGCAAATTAGCCCAGCCAAGATGGTGGAAGCCACCTGCCCCGGGATCCAGGCCCCAGCCGAGGGCGGGAGAAGCAAGCCCACACTGCGGTCCAGAAGCTGTGCCATTGGCGGGTCCCCGAATGAAGGGGTGGATGGTACAGAGGTGGAGGTGCCGGGGCTGCATGGGCAACTGACATCTGGCTGGGGCTGAGCCCTGAGCTGGGGGTTAATGCCTCCTCCCCATGAAAGCTTTAAGGAGGGAAGGAGGGCTGCTCCCTCTCTCTCTCACACACACACCTCCTCCTGGGCCCCCTCTCTCGCAGGCTCCATTTGCTCTGCCATAGGGTCAGGGGTCTCCTGTGAGAGGCCCCAGGTTTCCCTTTAGAGCTGGGGTGAACCCCCGGGGGGGCCAGGAGACGGAGAGATGGGCAGGGGGCGGGACAGAGGGAGCAGCAGCCCTGGATAGTTTGGGGGGAAGTAACCAGGTGGGGGAGGGACGGAATAGGAGGGAGGGAAGAACTTTATAAAAGAGTCAGTGGACAGCAGAGTTAAAGAAGGAAAGAGAATGTATGAGTGAACTGTAGGACCTATAATGAAAACCAAGTATAGTTGTGTACTGGGGACAGATTTTAAAAGTAGAAGTCAGAAAAGAAAAAAAGATAAATGATAATGGATAATTAGACAGGTAGATAGATAGGTATTAAAACAGTGGAAGTAAGTAGAGAAGAATGTATGGCAAAGGTAGGATGCGAGAAAAAGAGGGAGGGAAGAAAAGTTATAAAGGGGGAGCTGGTAGAGCTTAAAAGGAGAATGGGAAGAAGGAAGGAATGGGGGAGGGAGCAAAGCAGGTCAGAGGGAGGAAGTGAAGAAAAAAATTAAGGTGGGAAGGAAGGAAAAGGGGAGGGAGGAGCGGGGTAAAGATAAAGGAAAGAAGAAATGTGGGAAGGGGGGGAGGGTAGTAGAAAAATGGCAAGAATGATGATGGAACAGAAGTATGAAATAAGGAGGAAAGAAAAGTTTATAAATGATGAGTCAGTAGGAAAAGTGTTACATAAAGGAGAAAAATTGTGTGAGAGGGAGAAGCCAATAAGGAAGTCAAATACAATTGTGCGTGAAGGGGATAAAATTAAAAAAGAAAGTTAATAGGGGTGACCAGGCCGGCAGAGGAGGGCAGTTAGGAGTAACAGGCAGGCAGGCAGGTAGAGTAGTTAGGGTAGACAGGCAGGTTAGCGGTTAAGAGGCAGAGGTCTTGGATTGTGAGAGTTCCCAAGAACTCTATATTGGAGAGGGTGCAGGTGGGGCTGAGGGACCCCTCCCTCTACCCCCCCCCCCCCCCCCCCCCCCCCCCGTGCATGAATTTTGTGCACCGGGCCTCTAGTATGCTTACAAATTTACTGGTTAATCTCTTCCCACCCCTAACTCCCGAGCCTTCCCTCTGAATTATGTCAGCCTATGTATGCTTCAATGTCTCTGGATCTTTTTTGTTCATCAGTTTATTTGGTTCATTAGATTCCACGTATAAATGATATCATGTGATACTTGTCTTTCTCTGACTGGCTTATTTCACTTAGCATAATACTCTCCAGGTCCCTCCATACTGTTTCAAAGGGTGAGAAATCCTTCCTTTTTATAGCTTCTTAGTATTCCATTGTGTAAATGTACCACAGTTTTTAATCCACTCATCTACTGATAGGGACTTGGGCTGTTTCTAGATCTTAGTTATTGTAAATAATGCTGCTATGAACATAGGGTTGCATATATCCTGATTGGTGTTTCTGGTTTCTTAGGATGTATTCCTAGAAGTGGGATCACTGCATCTAATCCTAGATTCTTTACAGTGTTCATGTATGTACACTGTATCTACATGGGTGCACATAATATACAGCATATACATGCAAATGGCTAGTAATTTTTCTATTACAGGCTTTTTTAGTTAATACTACATTTTGAAGATCTTTCCATGTGAGCACAATGAAGTCTGCATGATCAAAGCATTACAAAGTGCCCGATATATTCATGATGAATTTTATGGTAGGAATTTCAAAACAGAAGGCAAGATGCAGTGATTAGATGCCAATTTAACCCAAGTGGAGCCTTTTTGGTACCATTTAAGTTATAGAGCATGAGACAATATGGTTATTTCTCCAAGGCCAACTCAGTCAGCACAAAGCATTATCAAGCAACTATAGTATTATTGAAATTCTTGATAACTCTGACATGGATGCTATATGAATGGCTAAATAAATCAAGTTAAAATTCTCAGTAGTAATTTCTGTATGTTTGCTGTATAAGCTTGATATTTTTATCTGGAAATAATAACTGGACCATTGTTAATATGAATCTTCACATAGATCTTATCTGATTAGAAACTTATCTAGTTGCTCATATGTTACATAAAAAGAAAAAATTATACCTCTTTTTAGCATTTTGTTCATAAATTTGTTCTACAGATTTTACAAAGGCCTTATGATCATCAATTATTTATTTCCTATATCTATGTAGTACTCTCTCTCATTGATATAGAGAAAATTACACTAAAAGCTGAATTCTCTTCAAATCCATTTTATCTCATTAACATAAAATTTACCTTATTTCTTTTGATACCATGAGACTATGTAAATGTCCTTAAAATAAATTAAACAGATGTCTGCTTTTAAAAAAGGTGTATTGGGAGAATACTGAGACATTTTTAAATAAGAGGCATTTACTATGTATTTACAAAAATCACCGCAAATGGAAGGAAAAATGTTCTTTCAAAGACACACAGTGCAATAAGAGAACAAGAAAATGTGGACTGAACACTTTCTTCAGACAGGGACAGAATATAAGACCCAGAAAATGCTTGTTAGAATGCTAAACTCTTATGAAATTATGAACGCACACTTTACTAAAAAGGAGAAAAAGAATTCCTACATACTTGATCAGTCAAACATTTTGACACCGAGAAAGATCAATTATGAGTTAAATAGGTGCAGCCTGAAAACTTACTTTCTATGGAGGCATAGGATGATCTAAATTAACTGCCTTAATGTCTTTACTCCTATGGGAAAAAAGTGGCAAACAGCTAAAATTAAGGAAAAATATGATAAAGGTAAATTTTAAAAAGAAAGTCAAAATCCTAAATATCACTTCAGTTATATTCCTCAACAGTGATGAATGCTTTGTGGGTAATATTCCAGGATTATTATTAGAACTTCGATGGCATATTAGTAAAAAAACCTTTCTCATGTTCTTCATATGAGAAAAATGTATCCTCTAGCCATAGTTTCCAATTAACATCAATGAGAAATCTCTTACTAGATCAATTATTCCAACACAAATAAAAAGATAAATGCTTTGAATTTTTGCCCATTACTACTGGAAAACCTTTTGAATTAAATATTTTGCTATTAGCATACATATTTTCAGAAACATGCATATAGTCTAAACCAAGGTAACATAAACATTGAGGACATATTATTATCCATTTCCATCCATTATTCCATCTTTTATTTATCTATTCATTCATAAAATATTAATCCATTTCATTCAACAAATATGCATTATTAGCCTTCTTCATAAATGACATTTTCATGGCTTCAAAGTATTACAAATTTTTTAAAAATTATTTCCTTTGTTTCAGGAGCTTACTATCTGCAGGGTGGGCACATGTCATGACAGAAATATTACGAACAATGTGCTAAGCACTATTACAGGACTAAAATTAAGTGCAATAGAATAAATAATAAAGGAAGAAGAGTTAGAAAGGTTACCAAAAAGAGAAAGCTCACTAAAATATCAGAGTTCCCAAGTCTTAAGAGTACAAGGCGTGGACTTTGACATTTTCCCGCTAAAAATAATTTGAAGTATGTATTTGTATCTTCATGAGTACCAATATATTCTAATTCTATTCCTCAGTAGTTTGAGTAGTTTAAAGAGAAGGATGATTCTGAAAATAAAACCAACCAATATTTCCCTTGCAAAAGATCTGTTGCTCCTATTTTGATATGCACTGAAGACTGGTTGGAATGGAAGTGATATTTGCAACCAGCATTGTCCTGTGAGGATACTACTATGAAATCTAAGTAGTTAAGCCTAAATATTTTGTCTACAAACTTATCTCTGAGCAGTGAATATACTTATGATTTCGGTAAGATTTTTCTTTAATTCTTTAAAATTTATCATGCATTAAAAGTACTTGTCTCTCTATATTCTGTAATCCACAGCCTGCCATTGTTTGGAGTGATTCTGAAGAGTTGCAATGCTCTTTTCACAATGACATTACGACTCTTAGAGCAAATGTAATGGAAAGGCTAAACAATGTGAGTTTTCATCTTTAATAGACTGTTGCCAGGAGTTATGAGAACACAGGGGCAAGGAGATTCTTTTCTAGAAATGGCAGACTAAGTGGTCTTGACCTAACTATCTAGCTGAACACCTGATAAATCTGCAAAATTATAAAATGTTTCTGTGAAATTAACAATTTAGGGAACTGTCCAGCTAGTGTGGTTCAATGGTTGAGCACTGACCCATGAACCAAAAGGTAATGGGTTCCATTCTGGACAGGCACATGCAGGGGTTGCAGGCTCTATCCTCAGTAGGTTGTGTGCAGGAGGCAGCCAATTGATGTTTCTCTCTCATCGATGATTCCGTATCTTTTTCCCTCCTCTTTCTTCCTCTCTAAAATCAATCAAAACTTTTTTTTAAATTGAGGAACTAAGATTTGGGGGAAAAGGGGAGTTGTGAGAGGAAAACAGTATTTTCATCCTTAAAGTAAAAGTAAGTTATGGTAAAGTGGTTGAGAAGCTGAGCAAGTATTTAGCAACCTGAACAATGCTACAATAAACAAAAATTGGAGTCCAGGTCTTGTCAACAAGAAGGGTGCCCTGAAAAGCATCAATGCTTTGGGGACATACTCCAGAAAGCTATACTTTAAGAGGAAGGAAAAGTAGTAAACAGACTACTCTAACAAGGACAAAAAACAGCTTGGAATCATTTCAGTCGCTAATTGCATTAGGACATATGCCCCTAGACCAACTGTCTGACAAAATCAAAAGTATATTATTTCTAGGAGAAGATAAGATCATGCAGAGCCATACACTTACTCTACAATATTTTATACACAAGAACCAAAACTCATAAAAATATTTTAGGCATGTAAGAAGATAAGACTCGAGCAAAGCACAATAGATAATGGAACAGATCTACAATGGATCTAAATAATGGAGTTATCTGGCATGGATTATAAAGTAGATGTGATTAATATGTTTAAGAGATAAAGACAAAAATGAGAATTTGTAAAGAGAAGAGGAAACTATGAAAATAAACCAAATTAAAATTTCTTAAAAAGAAAAAATAGACATCTAAATGTAAGAACTTAGTGGGTGGGGTTAACTGCACATTAGACATAGAAAAAATGAGAACTGGTAAACTGCAAAATAGGTCAGAGAAAATATCTAGACTGAAACACAAACAGACCAAAAGGATGGGAATATGAAAAAGAGCAAGAGATACATTGAACACAGTGAAAAACATCTAATAAACATGGAAGTTCCAGAAGGAGCGCAAATGGGCAGAATGAATGAAAAAACTAAGCAATGGATTCAAGAAGTTTCATGAACCCAAAATAGAAATGTAACAAACAACATAAAAGCCCATCATACTAAAGCTGATCAAAATTAAATTTAAAAAAATCAAAAAGATAAAAAGGTATAATACTTTCAAATAAGCAAAATTAAGACTGTCAATTGACTAACAGAAATAATAAAGTCAGAAAACCTTCAAGTGATATATCCAGAAATATATATTCAAATTAGTAAAGGGCAATTAAAGATCCCACCCACTTAATAATTAAAATATCATTCATTACCAGGATACTACAAGATACATAAGAAAAATTATTTTAATATGTGACCAAATATTATACTAATATTCTTGGAAATGTTTAAGTTTTATATAGGAGTACATTTCCCTAACCTATTTTTTTTAACCAATGTCCATTCTCTCCTTATCCTATAGGCCTACAGTTTAATGATAACTGAGTTATCTTAGGTAAGATAAACCAATGGCTAGGATGCAATATCTTGTCCTCTTTTGACTTTCTAATCTAACCCAAAAGAAAAGAATAGTTTCCTCCAAACATCCAAAGTGTTCATATGGAGGAAAAAGTAAAGGAACTGGGAGTCATAGATGAGGGAGGGAAAGGCAGTCTCAGGTTTTTTGGGTTTTGGTTCATTCATGACAGTTTTCAAGTGTGTATTACTTGCTTTACAACATTATTGGGAGAGATATTCCTGTGAGCTCAGTTGTAGTCATTGGTGTCCTATTTGGAAGGGATTCTGTTTCTTAGGGATAAATCCATCATTCTGCAAACAGATTCTTTCCCAGAGCCCAGATTCTAAACTCCTCATGTCAAAACAAAACCAAGAGCTTTACAAATTGTCTTTCTTTCTCAGTAGATTTTAACACCTCTTGATTTCTCTCCCACTGCTATGTGTTTGAGGTTCTATTCATTTCCTCCTATACTTTTTTTAAAATATATTTTTATTGATTTCAGAGAGGAAGCTAGAGGGAGAGAGAGACAGAAACATCAATGATGAGAGAAAATCATTGACTGCTTGCCTCATGCACATCCCCTTCTAGGGATCAAATCTGCAACCTGGGCATGTGCCCTTGACTGGAATCGAACCCTAAACCCTTCAGTCTGCAGGCCAATGCTCTATCTACTGAGTCAAACCAGCTAGGGCTCCTCCTATACTTTTTTTTAATGCACTCCCAGGTTTATTGCAGCATTATTGGATTCACAATTTCCAAGATATGAAAATGACCTAATATCCCATCAACAAATGAATAGAGAAAAAAGATGTGGTATTTATACAATGCAATATTATTAAGTCATGAGAAATAAATCCTGACATTAGCTACCTCATGAATGTATCTTGAGCACATTCTGCTGAGATAAGGAGACAAAGAAAAACAATGCCTGATATCATTTGTATATGGAATCTAAGTCAACAAATATCATATGATCTCACTATATGTGGAATATAATGAACACAATAAACTGATGAATAAAATAGATCCAGAGGCATGGAAACATGGAACAGACTAAGCAATATCCGAGGAAAGGAGTGAGGGGTGGAGGGAAGAGATTAACTAAAGAACTTACACACATTACCCATGGACATATTTAATAGAGTGGTGAAGGCCTGGGGCTGAGAGGGAATTGAGTGGAGGGGGGCAATAGGGGAAAATGGATGAACATCTGTAATACTGTTAACAATGAAAATAAATAAAAAATGAATGAAGTGATTCCCCCAAAATATAAAATAAAATAAGAAAGTCAAACTCATAAAAACAGAGAGTAAAACAGTGGTTACCAGGATGGTTGGTGGGAGGATAAGAATGATGTTAAGGACACAAACTTGCAACGGATAGTAAATAACTCATAGGTCTTCCTTTACTCTTGTATTTCTTTTTGTAATGAATGCTGAATTAAGTGTGGAATGTGACTCCAATGATAGCAGCTCCAGTCAGTCCTGTGAAAAATGAAATCTATGATTTTGGCAGTTCCATATATCTGTTTCTTTCTGATGTGTTGCTCTAATGTTGGAAGGATCTTAAAATTATCATATAATTTCCTGGCTGTCTCATTTTCTTGAGTTCTTTGTACTTTATATTCTTTTGGGGAGAAGGACATCACTCTCATGGCATTTGGGTATTGCAAAATTGCATTCTAAGAATCCTCCACTTGCCTCTTGAATATTTCCCACTCAGTCTTAGATCTTAAATGTTCTAAATGTAACAAAAATGTATCTTAGTAAATGTATATTAGTAAATTTATAGTTGGAGATTTCTCCCTACAACATGGCTTTTCTTGGGTTTTTGCATTTTGCTGACATGGTTTGATAGTAATAATACAAACATCCATTTTCACTATGTTTTGTTTTTGTACTATGACTCCAGCTCCTTCTTGCCTTTAGGTGGGTCCTTTCTCTAACTCCTTCCAATGTGGTTAACTGAACTTCTCAAATATTAACATCTTTTTGTTATCCCTTATAAATCTAACTGTATTCCATTATTCCATTCATTTAAATATCTTTATTTCCTTTTATCATTCCCAGATTTCTTGTATAGAATGCAATTTTAAAACATAATATTTAAAGTTTGATTTCATTCTCCACTATCTTATTTTTTTCAGAATTCAAGATGCTCCTGTGAATAATTATTTTAATATTTTAGGAATTAAAGTACCTAAAGCATAATAAAATCTGTTGCATTTTCCTAGGGAATCAATTCTCCCCAGGGTGCTGACTGCGTGTCAGCCTCAGGTGAAATTGTCCAGATAATGGAGCAAAGTGATTTCGCCTCGAATGACGCCACCATGGACACTCTGTTTGGAGACATGAAGGAGGAGATGAGGCTCCACGAGGGCGCCAGTTCCGACAGGTACCTGGCGCACACCTTCAGGCACATGACCCAGGAGCTGTTCAACGAGGATGTAGGGGCGCTCATCTACCACACCCTGAGGAACAAAGACTTCCAGGAGGTCACCTTGAAAGAGATAGAGAGGTTCTGCTATGCTCTGAGGCTGCTCATGGCTTTCGGAACATCCAGAGGTGGTCCTGAAGCTGTAGAGGGGCAAGTTCCCCTGCCACTTCGTGGAGGTCCTGGCCTGTGCCGGGCGTGCCTAAGCATGCCTGGGCCAGGCCCAGGCAGAGGACGGCTGTGCAGACAGGGAACTGCTGTGGTAGATGGAAGGCATCTACGCTGCCATCCCAATGTGACCTCCAGAGACCAGTGCCCATGTGCAGGAACTATATCAGGAGTGGCTGGGGCACGGGGGGGGGGGGGCGCGTACAACCCCCCCAGGCCCAGGCGGCCCTGCACACCACCTAGCAGGGCCCAGGGCAGCCTGCCAGGACATCAAGTGGTAAAGGTCCAGCAAACACCCAACCTGCAGGCCACCTTAAGAGGGGTGTGAGACACGTGAAGGAAAGGCTTAGCATCTCTGTCATCGCTTTAGTTTTCAGAATTCTCTGCTCCCCATCTGTTGGCTCCCTCCCTCTGAGGGACACTGTCGTCATCACATGGGTGCAACTGCAATATGATATCTCAAGAGGATTGTCTCAATATACGTATCCTTTTATCCGATGATGAAAAAATCCCAAAGAACAAGAAGGGAGACAGACTACTGTCTTTTAGGCTTAAAAAAACTCTAGAAGTGTCCTGCAAAGAGCTGAGACTTAGTTCTGTCCACCTCAGAAAGATTGGATGAGGAAATGGCCCAGTTTGGCCCTGACTTTATCCACTTATGTTACTCTTCAAGGTGTCTTTGCCACAATGTGAATAAACAGCCACCTTTTGGAATAGGGGCTCATATGAAAATCTGCATTCCCAAATTTTCTTAAAACGGATCTATGTTGTACAGCTGTGACCACCGTCCTGAGATCAGGTCCTGTCAACCAGGTCCTGTTGCTGGGAATCAGGGGGCACTGAAGTGGAACCCCCCTCCCCCCGTCCGTGCACTTTTACATTTAGGGATTGAGCTGAACTCACTTTGAGGGAGGCCTGGCAAGGGTGATAGGTTCACAAATGGAAGGATGGAGAATGGAGAGGCAGACACCCTGCTTGGTCCCTCCCTGAGTGGGGTCAGGCAGATGAAGGCCAAACCGCCTGCCCCACAGTTGGGTGAGATAGTGTCCTCTGTGTCCACCTCTCACCCCATGGGCCTGGCCACTCCCCTCAGCTCCGGGCAGCCCTCTGCATTCCATGACAGTGCACTCTGCCCTCACATGCTACTTGCCCTAAATGAGAAGGAAGAGAGCAGTTGACCAACAGACAACTACACAGAAAGCTAGGCTCACAGCTGGTGAGCACAGTGGCAGTGGCAGAAGCCTCTCCTGCCTCCATGGCAGCGCTTAAGGAGCAGAGGGCTAAATGGTAAGGAGCAGTGAGCAGGCGGGTGGTAAAAAGTGAGGGGTCCTGAACTATGAGAGGGATTTCCAACTATCCATAAGCCGACAGGCGGACATCCCCTGAAAGGTCTTGGACTGCGAGAGGGTGCAAGCAGGCTGGGCTGAGGGAACCCCCACATCCCCACCCCCCACCCCCACCTCCCCACCCCCC
>PVJC01022146.1:0-27594 GCA_004026665.1 Murina feae | reverse complement strand
AAAAAAAAAAAAAAAAAAAAAAAAAAAAAAAAAAAAAAATCACAGTGCTTGTTACATGCCTGCTGCAATGCAGGGAGTTTGCAAAGTACAGCGCACATACATAAATAACATGTGCACACATTATCTTAAATAATTCCAAAGAAGTTCATGGTTTATCTGACAGGAGATAGACACGTGAACTTAAAAATACATTGCAATTGTAGTTCAGATGTACCTGGGCTCCCGATGGAAGCCTTGTTTTCTTCACTCTGCACCGACCTTGTGAAGGTAACCTTTAGTAAGTAATCTATTCTTGCTAAGATTGCATGACTAAAAATAATCTAAATAAATCATAACCAGAATTACAGATTCTATTGAAATGTCAAGGAATCCATAGGAAATTATTTCCCTTGTACACAGTATGACAGCACAGTATAGATGATCAGTGTTTAGATAGGTACATAGATAGAAGTATAATCTCAGTAGAGGCTCTCTAGCCACCTTCTATATATCACCACATTATCATATACCTTTTCCTTCCCCTGTCCACAAATAGCATCTGAAGTAGCTCTTCCTTCCTAAATAATTCAGTGCAATCTTTCAGCCTGCATAAGTCTTGGAACAAAACAAAAGTTGTATAGTTATTGGCAAACCCCAGGATTCTAGGAAAGCTTTCAATTGATTAGGCACCACATCCCATATATCTTAAGGATGATATCTCTTCCAACATATCCTTTTATTATGGGGATGGGATGGAAGAGCATTGAAAGGTTGAAGCTAAGAACAATGATATCTTTTATTGTTATATATGCTCAATACATCACATTTTCTTTAACAACGTTTGAATTGGACACATTATACAACCATAGTTGGGGGCACACTTAGCTATGTGTAGGGCTGAGACTGTTTCCCAATAACAAGTGTGATAATTGGATTGCAAGTTAGTATCCAAGTCTTACATAATTTTATATTACGCACTATCATAATACAAAAAAGAGATGTTACAATATTTGTGTGGAAAAAAAGAAAAGAAACAAACTTCAATTGTCTTGTTGAATTTGATGGTTCATTATTTATTTAGGAAAGTTATATACTTTTATAGGATGTACTAGTGGCCCAGTGCATGAAATTCATGCACATTAAAAGGGAATCATTTAGCAGAAATATTTTAATATTGCTACTGGCCCTTTCTCTATAGTAGAAGTGTGAAAAATGAAAGGAAATTAGTAAAATGTATATAAAATAATATATAAATTTATTAATAAATAAACAGTAACAAAAGGATATAGCAACAACAGAGGCATGATATAAAACAACTAAAACATGATATAAAAACAACAGTATGCAAATAATGACTAATAAAGTGATTAAATTTATTCTAATATCTCCCTGTATACCACATTAAGAGTGAAAACCCTTTCAGAGTATTTGACTAATTTCCCTTGTGATGAAGCATTTACAACTTTAACTTTAACGTCACATGTTCTTCAAACTCAAGAGAAAGTAACATACAACTAACCATGTGTGAAAATGGGTTCAGGTAGGAATATGCCTACTCTGTCTAGAGTTTGTCCTTCTGATTTATTAATAGTCATTGCAAATGCTGGCACCATGAGAAACTGTCATCGAATTAATTTAAATGGGATCCAATGTCAGATGGGGACAAATCAATTCTTGGAATCAGAACAACCTCTACCTCTGCAGATCCTGTTCATACTTCAGCTTTGTTAGGTTGCAATCTTTTGATAATAAATCTGGTACCATTGCAAAGATCCCATTTACTATTAAGATTTCTCAATAGCTTGATCATTGCACCCACTTTCAATTTTAATTTATTACATGGCATTCCCAAAGGAGTAATACTATTAAGAAATTCAATAGCAAAATTTTCCTTTTCAGCATCATCCGCTGAATCAATGCAATCATCACTCAAATATGGGTGAAAATCTCCACTAAGTATATTCAAAATTTCTTCATTTAATTTTTGAACATGCTCTTTTTTTGGACAAAAATTTTCACATTTAGATATATTTTTAATATTATTTATAGATATAGTATTTCCAAAGGTAACTTTAATAATAGATCCATTACAAATAATTTCACAGGGGATTTTAATAATATCTATTCTTAAATGAAAACTACTATCAAGTTTGCCATCTCCAAGTTTTACTAACCATCCACTATAAGACAACTTTCTGAAACATCCCCAAATATTACAGTACTTTAAATTCCTTTGTACTATGGCCGATCACATAGCATGCAGTACAATACTGAGACATTGTGAAAAATCCCCTCCAAGAAGGAGAATTTTTCCACAAAATTTATAATTTCTCTTATTAATCTGTCTATGGCGTTTATAGTATGACTGGATGCCATTGTGCATTCATCAATAATGAGAAGTTGGGCCTTTTTAATAGTTTTAGCAACTTCACTGTTTCTATTGAGTCTAGAAATTAAAGTTTCATTTAATAGAATTGGTAATTTATATTGGGAATGAAGGGTCCTTCCACCAAGAAGTAAATTTGCAGCAACTCCTGTAGACACTGTGGGTAAAATAGCACCACCATGACCCCTAATATAATGTATTAAAATGTCATACAGAAATGCAGGTGAATAGGATTCCTAGCTGGCAGGCCCCTGACAGCAAGCTGGCCACCTGTCGATTCTGTGAGGAATGGGACTCCCTCCTCCCTCCGGTCAGGGTCTGGTTTGAAGGCCAGCCACAGCCCCTGTTGAGCCAGACCCAGAGTTCTACTGCCTCAGCAATCCAGGACCGACTGATGCTGGGCCTCCTGGTGTTCCAAGGGTGTGTTCTTCCCTCAGGCCTTGGGAAACAGCTTGGGGAGGGCACAGCTGTTGCCAACACGACCCCTGCAGGACCGACTTTCTTCTGGTTGGCCGAGCCTCAGACATGACACTTGACACCAAGGGTTTTAATATAAATAGACTAGAGACTCAGTGCACAAAAATTTGTGCACTCAGGGATGTCCCTCAGCCCAGCCTGTGCCCTCTCACAGTCTCGGAACCCACGGGGGATGTCCACCTGCTGGCTTGGGGAATGTCCATTTGCCAGTGAGGGGGAGCAGGCCTAAGCTGTAGTCGGACATCCTTAGTGCTGCTGAGGAGGGAGGAAAGGTTTCCACCACCACCGCTGTACTGGCAACCATCAGACTGGCTTGTGGCTGAGCAGAGCTCCCCCTGTGGGACTCCACTGACCACTAGAGGCAGCTCCTGCATTGAACATCTGGTCAGTGTGTCTCATAGTGACCAGTCATTCCCAGTGGTTCTGCCGTTAGAGTAAATTTGCATATTATCCTTTTATTATATAGAATAGAGGCCTGGTGCATGGGTGGGGGCCAGCTAGTTTTCCCTGAAGGATGTCCCAGATCAGGGTGGGGGTCCTGCTGGTGTGCCTGGCCAGCCTGGGTGAGTGGCTAATGGCTATTTGCAGGCTGGCAAAGCCCCCCAGCAGGGACCCTCACCCCATGAGGGTGGAGCCAGCCTGGTTGAGGAGCTGATGGCTGTTTGTAGCAAGGCTAGCTGGAAGCAGGTATCTGGGATTTATTTATCTTCTATAATTGAAACTTAGTTGCCTTGAGCAGAGGCCACTGCCGGCCAAGGCAGGCGGGAACCTTAGTTTCCTCCTTTGCCAGGCCAAGCCTCCTCCTTGTGCCACCTCTGTGGCTGCCAGTCGCCATCTTGGCTGGGTTAATTTGCATATAGTCACTCTGATTGGCTGGTGGACGTGGTTTAGGTGTAGCAGAGTGACACCAATTTGCATATTACTCTTTTATTTAGCTCCTGCATTGAGTATCTTCCCCCTGGTGGTCAGTGTGTGTCA
This sequence comes from Murina feae, assembly GCA_004026665.1. Lineage (NCBI taxonomy): Eukaryota > Metazoa > Chordata > Mammalia > Chiroptera > Vespertilionidae > Murina > Murina feae. The sequence continues at coordinate 23,774 of PVJC01022146.1, read as the reverse complement.
TAGTGATGAGTCATTATGCTGTTAGTGTCAATTCTGCTGTTAGGGTCAATTTGCATATTACCCTTTTATTATATAGGATAGTTGAGAGCACCTCAGTTCGGTTGGGAGAGAATACTTCAATGGCTCTGGTGTTTCTGCATCTCGTCTGATAAAGGTATTGCATTAGTTGTCTCTCGCTGTGTAACCCATCACCACAGATTTGCAGTTTATAAGAATATACATATATCACTAATAATTTTCTGTGGGTCAGAAGTATAAGCACAGCTTAGGTGAGCCCTATGCTCAGGTTTTCACAAAGCTGCTATCAAAGTAGATCAGCTGCTCCTCTTAAGGTTGAGCTGTGGTGGCTGCTCCCCAGCTCATTCAGGTTGTTATCAGATTTCATTTTTATGAATCTGAGTGAGGGAGACCTCTGGGCTGCTTACTGGAGGTTCTCCTCATGACCCAGAGGACATTAATAGTTACTTGTCATAATGTCCTTCTCCATGGGTCATCCATAGCATGGCACTGTGTTTTCTCAAGGCCAGCAGGAACATGCTGTAATGGAGTCATATCCTAATATATAAAATCGTATTACTTAACATAATAGCATATGTACTATAATTATATATCAGAAGACATGTAATATGGAAATGTAAACTTGTATTAGCATATTAAATCCTTTAATAGCATGCAATGTATGATACAATATATAACTTATACACACTGTATTTGTGTTGTAGTATTGTCACCCAATAAAGAGGGTAGCATCCCATCATATTTGCCATATTATATTGGTCAGAAGAAAGTCACAGACCTTGCCCAACTCAAGAGCAGGGGTTATGGTCACCTTAAGGTGTGTTTGTCACAGGCTATGACAGCTTTCTTTCTAACTATTCTTTTAAACAAGATATTTGAATAAGAAACAGCCTTGAAAATAGAAGCAGTGTCTTCCTCAAAGACAGAGGCGAGATTTGTTTCCTGAGCACAGTAATAAAACTAAGCATTACTTCAGGGGAATGGTTGGGCAAAATTGCTTTAGCCCCTTAAGTGACTGTAGTCTCTTAAACTCCATATTCCTCAACTGTGACAGACTCACTGTGCGCACAGCATGACTTGGGCTCCTCTGCATCACAACCATGGGATTTGAGGTGTGTGTCAGGAGACACCAAAGGCCACCTGAGACCTTGATGGCTAGCTGGGAGGACTCACGGGACTCAGAAGTTGTTAGATTTATGGTTACGCTTTATCATATTGTCAATGGATATAGAGTAAAATAGACAAAGGGAAAGGCACAGAGAGCAATGTCTGGAGGGAACAAAGCACAAGCTTCCAAGAACAAAATCTGGAGGGAACCAGACCCTCCACTCCTCTTGGAATTGCAGAGGACACACTCATTTTCTCCAGCAATGGTGTGAAATGCATGCAAAGTGTTGCCCAACCGAGAAACTCAGCTGAGCTTGAACGTGCAGAGTTGAAATCGGGGTTTCATTATGGAGGTATTTAGTGCCTGAGTGACCACCCTCCGTGACTCAAGCTCCAGGCCCTTGGAGAAAAAAAACAGATGTTTACCATAAATCACATTGTTAAGCATAAACTCTCTTGGCAAACTTGTACTTGAGCGTGGCTCACGATCTCAAGCATACAGAAACTCTTATCAGACAGGACATTCCGAGAACTCAGTTCCCAGCAGGCAACCACGGGTCTCACAGGACTCACAGGACTCAGAAGTTGTTATATTTATGGTCATGCTTTATTATATTGCTAATGGATATAGAGTAAGATAGACAAAGGGAAAGGCACAGAGCAATGTCTGGAGGGAACAAGGCACTGGAAAAAGAAATAGCTTTTTTCTTGGGAATATGACGGTTTTTGAAAACCTAGAGCTGCGGAGTTAATCCTTTCCTACAAGGGCGATACTTACGTGAAGCTCACCCTGCCTTGGATTCCCTGATTAAGAGGCCTTTGACTTTTGCAAGGTTCCTCTTGTCCTTTGCAACCATATATGATACTGTCACAGCCTAACTTATTATCTACAGACAGAGGAAACATTGCAGACCCTTTATAATGCTTGATGGACAATTGGACAATTTGAACAGAAGAGTGAAATTTAAAAACCTGATTCTGTCTGCGCTATGCACAGGCAGATCCTTTTTACCCAAGTAGTTTTGCTTCATAAATTGAATCATCCATTAAGAATGAAAGCTAATTGAAAAAGTTTTCTTCAAAGAAAGTATTTAATTGAGGTATATCTTTTAAAGAAACATGTAATATTTTGATTTATAATTTTAAATAAATTTATAATTTGTAGTTAAATATTTTATTTCTGGTTATGTGGTATGCAAAAGTTGGATTCTGTTATATATTGTTTATTTCATCTAGCTATTTAGTATAATTTCATTTAACTTGTAATTTCATTGAACTGTAAAATGATAGGTACAAATTATCCCATGAACAAAATAATGATTATACATTAAATTAATGATGGCATTACAGAAAATAAATAACCGCCTTTAGAAATTTTGAAAATTGTGTTAGTTCCCTTCCCTTTCCTTTCCTGAAAAGATACTATCCTTATGCTCTTATAAGATTAAACGATAATCACATTAAGATATGTGTACTTAGTTTAATTGGACCTGGTAGTGTAAGTTTCTTCTCTGAACCAATTTTCACTTCTCAGCAATGCCTTTAAGTTATCTAGACCAGAGGTGGTCATCTCTTATATTGATACATTTCCCCACAGCTCTCCCACATTTTTGCAGACCTTAAATGCATTGCTCTATCTTCCCTTTCATCTGGACAATCATTTTATAGATGCTTCTGTTGCAAATTACCTTAAAGACATAGTGACTCTCTTCAGAGCAGGAGGTGGCAGGCTTGATTACTGACCATGAGGAGAGATTCCCGCCCCCTGTGCTCAGCATCGTCCTCCTATAACAAGCCCATGCGCGTGCAGTTGTCTCCTGGTCACTCTGTGGAAATTGTTTGAGGAAGTGTTTATATCTGGCTACTGCTTTTGTTGTCAGAAATAAATCATCCCCAGTTTCTGAGCTAAGAACTTTGAATACTCTGCAGTGTCCTTAAAACTGGACCTTAAAATTTGTTAGATTGCAAATAGGTAAAATGGTACATACTTCAGAGTCTTCCAACTTAGACGAGCTTATGGCAGGTAACCTTAGTACACAGTCTAGCACTGATAATTGAATGCAAATTTAACAAAGGAGAATGACTTCTCAGCTCAATACTATGAGACTTTATCCTAAACATATTTACACATTTAAAGATAGGAAACACTAATTCCAAAAGGTAGAGAGAGCTTATCAGAAGTGAAGACTAGAAGAAAGCCACTCTCAAATGCAGAGGGAGTTGCATTCAAGAGAGAGTTTCAATGGGAGAATTTACTCTGGGTGTCCTGTTCTATTGAAAGGAGTTAAAGTGGAGTTAGATAGACAAGGTAAGGGTGGAGGAAGGAGGACTCTTGGAGCTACTTGAAACCACAAAATGTCTTGCAGAAAAACAGAATGGGTAGCAAAGTAACAGGATAGATAGCAGAAAACAACAGGCTGTTTTGAAACAAGAATCTTTTTCTTGCAACTGCAAATTAGGCCAAGAACCAATCAGAGAGCAGCACAGATAGACAAAGAGCAGAATGCTTCTGGGGCAACCCATTTGGATCCCACCGGCCCCAGGAAGAATTCCTGATCGCAGGTCCTGGTATCACCATTAATAAGAATGTCTATCTTGGGGAGACTAGAAACAGCCGGACAGGTTTTTACAGACTGACCTTGTCTTTCCATTGGCTGGATATCCAGAGCCCTGAACAGCCATCTTCCCCTTATCTTGTACTAAAGAAGCTGTATATTATGCAGCCAACGGTTGAGTTGTCATGTGATACAATCACAAACAATGAAATCTACTGTGGGCTTGTCTAGTCAAGGAAGACTCTATTGTGAAAAGACAAATGTCTCATTAAAAAGTCTTTTGTTATTAATATTTGCCTGATTTTTATGCCTGAAAAAAAAAAAGAAAATGAATCTAGTTAGAATCATTTCAGGCAAATTTACAAGTTTAGGATGAAAGAGTCAGAAAATCAGAAAGGACTAAATTGTTGCTGTTACCTTTGAACATTTGTTATGGGACAAAATTAGATCCAATGCAGATACATAACAAGAAATAAAGTAAATAATGGGAGATAAAAGAGATTTTCTCTTTTTACTATTTTTATTTATTTTATTTTACTTTTTATTTTTATTTATTGTTGACATTCTTACATATATCCTATTTCCCTCTCCCTTTGCCCATTTCAATCTAGCTCCCACATACCCTCCCTCTGGCCATCACCACACTGCTGTCTGTGTCCAAAGACTATGCAGGTATGTGCTTTGGCTAATCTCTTCACCTTTTTCCATCCAATTCCCCCAGACACCTCCCCTCTGACCTCTGTCTGTCTGTTCCATGTATTCATTTGTTTTTGTTCATCAGTTTATTTTGTTCATTAAATTCCACATATGAATGCGATCATATGGTATTTGTCTTTCTCCATCTGGCTTTTTTAGCTTAGCATAGCAATCTCCAGGCCCATCCAGCCGTGTAGTATTCCATTATGTGAAGGTACCATAGCTTTTGTACCCACTTCTCTACTGATGGGCACTTGGGCTGTTTCAAGATCCTGGCTATTATAAATAACTCTGCTATGAAAATAAAGGTGCATATATTCTTTCTGATTGGTGTTTTAGTATTCAAAGCTCATTTTCACACACACCCAAACTCAGGCCCACAAAAACATATATACACTAAATGCAAAGCCAAAGCCATAGTAAGATGATAGTAGCTGTTTAATTTGAGTATATTTAGTAAGAAAGTCTAAGATCTTTAATGTCTATATTTTCCCATAGATGACTACTGATTTGCATCAGCTCTTGGACCTGAGTCTGTGAGTCCTAAACTGTGCCCTCCTGCTGTGTAAATCCTAGTTACTTGACTATGTAACTAAGAACTTATTTAATACCCACATTATGAGCCCCTAGTGTTTAGGCAGCAAGTCAGGATGCCCTTAAACGCACCCAGATCACTCTACTCCTTCTACTAAAACTTCAGTGTGCAGATTAAAACAAAACACATAAATATTTCAAGCTATGTTATGCCTTTGAATAAGAAGTTCACTATTCCACTCACCCTATGTAAACAAAGCAATTAACTCTCTAGCATTTGGTTTTTCCTCATTTCAAATTAGGTTCATTTACATTTTGTGTACCACTAATGTGCATTTATTTCAGTGCAACAGCAATGGATAGAAGAAATGCAGCGATAAATAAGCTTGTTTATGCAGTCATTTTTATTTTTGGAGGACATAGTGTGACCACTAAATGAGAAGTAGTCGGTAGTTAGACTTCAACAGGGAATATTTATTTTTTTGTTTGCTTGAATACTGTATTTTACCTGAGATAAATAAGCACTCTGTATATAAAATTCATTCCTCTGACAATTCAAGTGGTTACCTGGAACCTGAAAAGAAAGAAAAATAAACATTTAATAAGAGTTAGTTCAGTCCTAAATGCTTTTGAATTTTTAAAACTGCATCTATAACTATAGTGTCTAACCTTAAAATACATGTCTTTTTTATTGAAAATATTGTACCAGTTTTGTTTTTTTGAGTTCTAAATGCTAATCAAAGGAATTTTCATGAAAAAAATGGAGAGATATGAATTTAATTTTTGCAGTATTTTTTAAGTAGTCAAGATGTCAAAAATAATTTATGAATTTATGACTTTATGTGTGCTTTAATGCTTTTATATCTAAAATTAAGATATGAATTTAACAGCCATGAGAAGTGTTGAACCATTTGCATACAAATAAAAAACCACATACTGTGAGACTATTGAGTGTGAATCTACTGGCCCTACAAAGGGCCAAAAATAAACGGGATCAACCCTGGTGGTTGCTTGTTGTAAACATTGGATTACTGGACAGTTATAACTAAGGTAATATATTTCTGTTCTTTGATGAGAAAGAAGATCCTTAAAACACATACACACATACACATGCAGAACATATATACACACACATCTTGAACTAAGAATCAGAATACACTATTCCCAACCTTATTTCTGTAATTTAACTTAGTGTAAGACTTTATCAAATAAAATGTCAACAAAATAGAAATAAGAAGCAACCAAACCATTTGGGCCTTTATTATCTTATTTGTAAAAATCTGCAATCTTGGTAAATATATAGCAAATGTTCACTTAATATATTCCATGAACAGTTATTATAATCCCATCTTTGAATATACCCTAAAGGCCTTTGTTTTGTCATACACATATGAAGAATGAGCACTCTGAGAGAAACTGACTGTAACTCATATAGTTCAAAACTTTTCATGGAGGGAGATTTACAGGTGTCAGAATTACTAATCCTTACCCAGCTAAGGATCTTGAGGCAGCTGGGGTCTGCCAATTGCAAAAAGAAATAGCTATTCTACTGAGAATTAAAACCATCACAAACACTGCTACTTTCATTAAAAATATTCTAGAGAAGAGAGGGCATAGAAAGAAATACCCTGATATTTTTGTTATTTTTGGTTTTGTTTTTATTCTCTAGTCTCCTATCAGAGCCTCTCATTGGTTGAGCCTCAATTTAAAGTCAGTTGCAGAGTGCCCTGGTGATGCCATCTCTAGGGGCCAACCTTCCTGGGTCCAAAGTAAGGATTTGAAATGTAAATGATAAACCTGGGGTAGAGGAGAGAGCAAGACAACTGATGAAATACTTGTACACTTGACAAAACCACAATTCTAGTAAACACCATTCTCTTCTTATTCCATACCTGCACTATGTATGTGAATTTGGCTAGAGGAAAACCTAAAAACCACAATGTATAGAAACACTTAATATGGTTATTAACTTCAAATGAGCTCTTATTGTTGAAGGAAATATTACTATATTATTTTTAATATATTTTTTATTGATTTCAGAGAGGAAGGGAGAGGGAGAGAGATAGAAACACCAATGATGAGATCTTGATGGGGGTTGAGTCTGCAACCCAGGCATGTGCCCAGAATGGGAATCAACTCTTGGTTCATAGGTCTATGATCAACCACTGAGCAATACCAGCCAAGCCTGTATTCTTTTTAATCCATCAGTTCTCCTATACTACTAAGAGTCTTTCCCATACTTTCTCACTTTTTTTTAATGTGCAATACCTCCTCTCCTGCCCTCATTCTTATCTAATGACTTTGCTTTATATTTCAGTGAAAAAGATTGCAGTCATCAGGAAAGAATTTCTACACAACAATCCGTCTTTCAGTATCTGAGGCATTTCACTGCCTTTCACCTGGGCTGAACCACATATCGCCAATCATCCAGCTTGTGGGTTATGTTCCTTCTGATCTTATATACTAAAAAAAATTTGTTCCAGCAATTCTCCCCTTTCCCGTATAATTGCCAACATTTACTCCCTAGACAATTATCACTGTCAGCATATAAAAATGTTATATTTCTTCAATAGTTATGTGATATTTCAGCAGTATTTGATATAATTACTCACTCCAGGTGCAGTGAAGAATTTGGCCTTGCCCAACGATAAGTCTGGTCTTTTTTCCTTGCACCTGGGAAATAACCTCCATACTTCTGGAATTTTCTGAGTGATAAGACTGTCTTTGTTATTCTTGATGGGCCTCTGGGACCACACCTGATGATGTATGATAATAAAGTGATGTATGGTGGGCCCATGATATCAGCTCAATTGCCAGAGAGTGGGAGGCTGGAGATTTGAGTTCAACCATGTGTAAAAAGCAAACAATAAGTCATTTCTACAATGATTCCCCTGTAAAAAGTCTTGGACACTGAATCTTGGAGAGCTTCCTTAGTTGGCAATACTGTCTGGGTATTGTTATAAATAAATTGCAGAACAGTAATGTGTCCCAATGACAATGGAAACTTCACATTGGAAAGCCTCACGGACTCAGCCCGATACATTTCTTCTCTTGTCTAACTTTATTGTACACCTTCCCTGTGGTAAACCATGACCTTGAGTTCCGCAAATCCTTCTAGTGCATTATCATACCTGAGGGTTGTTTTGAGAACCTCCTGTGTATCCAGCTGGTATCAAAAGTGAGGACAGTGGTGTGGGGACTGTTCCTTCAGACCCTGCAGTTTAGCTAACACAACTTCCTTTCTGACAAAATAGTCTTCGCATCCAGGACACCACAATTCAATGATTTTCCTCCCTCTTTCATGGTTTGCCCCATTACAGTCTTCTTTTTAGGTTTTCTTTGATTTCTCTCTTAAACTTTAAAATTGATGTAGTCTAAAGCAAATTCTCCTTCTCCCTTCTTGTTTATCTATGGTAATCCTTTCATGATCTGATCCAGTCTCAAGAGCTTAAGTATTATATCTTCGCTCTGTCCTCTCTCTTCAAACCCAGTATGTCCAATGTATTCATTAACACATCCACCTAATGATCCAACCTCCCAATATGTACATCGTATTTTCTAGGTTAGTTTGAAGTTTTCTTGAGAAATCCATAGTAAGTGTTTGGCTATCAAAACAGGTGTATGATAACTTGCATTGCTAGTGTCACTGGAGAATCACATTTCTCCTTTGCTCATGAGAGTGGGGTGGTTCATGGAGTACCACTGAGATAAATATTTTCAGAAGGTCTCAGGAGGATGCGTTGTGGTTTGATTGGCATGGAATTACATTCATCAGGTTCCAACGTCCTATGTCCCTTAAACCAGTCTTGATGGAGGTACGGGGTGGGGGGAAGGAGGAGGTAGCAGAGACAAAAGCAAGGCCAGTGTTCAGAGCTTCCACCTCATGTTGGAGCTGGGTCCAGGAGAGTATCAGTTAATGAAAGTGCATTAATCCCTTTTGAGGGCCCCACATTACAGTGAGCCAAGAGCCACAGACGAGTGCTCCCCTTATAACAGGAGAGCCAGGAGCTCTACACACCAGGGAGAGAGAGAGAACTGCCTTCATTTAGAAGTTTAAATATTCAGGTTTTTGCACACTTGCCTATTCTGACCACAGTCTCACTTCCAGGTGTGACTGACAAGTAGGTAAGCACCTTCCCAAGTCATTCAGAACTTACTGGGCATGCGTCCAAACCGCCAGTCTCTTCCCCCAACAATTAGCAGTGAACTGAGTTGGAGAGTATTAAACTAGCAAAGCTGTATAAATATCATGCCTACATTACCTAGTCTTCCATCTACTCCTCTCCCGTTAAAAAACAGATTATTTTAATGGCATACCCAGGATGGCCTTCACTTTTGTATGATCAACGCTAAACAATATGCATTAATACAAGAAGGCGTCAATGGGGGACACATGCAATACATTCAACAATAAAGATTTAATTCTTAAAAAAGAAGCATGTGTAACTTTTCAAAGAGAACACCCTTTATCTGTAGTCCATCCACTAAAAATATAGTGATTTGTAAAAGCCGGAGAGAAAACCTTTAAAAATGTTTAAGACAACAACAACAACATGACGCATGTCTTCAAATGTTCGCACGAGCACCGTAATTTTAGAGAAAGAGGCACATATTATTATAAATAATTTGAAGTGCTCAACAGCACTACTTTTGGATTCAGATAAACAGTGTGGTGCTATTTCCAGGTCTGTCCAGTGTGACCTTGACTGTGGTGTGACTTTATCCTGAACTGCCACTCTAAAAATTGCTTTTCATCTTCATTGAGAAAGGTTTGTAGATTGGGTAATGTAAACATAAAGGAATTAATAAAATTCAGCATGAAATAAGTCTTTAATAAATACCTGCTACTTATTAAATACCTGCTATTATTATATTAATAATCTAAACAATGATCATTATAATTAATGCAAACTATTTCAGGAAACATGCATAAACTCTGGAACATTATCTATAAACAGACTGAAATAGCTTTGTGCTACTAAGCAACATGAGGGCACTCACTTATGCAAACAATGACAATTAACCATGCATTCCAATTCTATTAAAGAGTCTTGCATCCTTCATAATAAATATTGGAGGAGGATATGCTCTCTTGATTTCTGAGAAAAAAAGGTGTTCATCCCATGTTTACTTGTGTGTGAATTCTTTATTTTCTTTAGAAGTGGTCAAATTAGCAACTAATTCATTCACAGGCAGAAACAACCTCCTGAGAAGCATTATAAGCTCTTACCTGGTGAAAGAGAGAGAGAGAGAAAGAGAGAGAGAGAGAGAGAGAGAGAGAGAGAGAGAGAGAGAGAGAGAGAGAGAGAGAATTATCACAATAATAGATGAGGTCAAATAAAAGGATTGCCCTGATCAGAAAAAAATAAAATAAAAAATAAAAAAGCACATAATTATAAAAATGAGTTTTCATTTTATTTTCAATGGATTTCTTTTTTCTCTTTATTGATTAAGGAATTACATATTTGATCTTATTTCCCCCATTGCTCCCCCACTTCCCTGCTCATGCTTTCACCCTCCTAGTGTCTGTGTCCATTGGTTAGGCTTATATGCATGCATACAAATCCTTTGGTTGATCTCTCCCCTTTCCTCCCACCCTCCGCTGCCTTCCCTCTGAGGTTTGATGGTCTGATTGATGCTTCTCTGTCTCTATATTTGTTTTTGTTCATCACTTTATGTTGTTCATTATAATCCATGAATGAGTGAGAGCATGTGATATTTATCTTTCTCTGACTGACTTATTTCACTTAGCAGAATCCTCTCCAGTTCCATTCATGCTGTTGCAAATAGTAGGAGTCCCTTCCTTTTTACTGCAGCATAATATTCCATTGTGTAGATGTACCACAGTTTTCTAATCCACGCATCTGCTGGTGGGCACTTAGGCTGTTTCCAAATCTTAGCTCTGATGAATTGTGCTGCTATGAACATAGGGATTCATATATCCTTTCTGATTGGTGTTTCTAGTTTCTTGGGATATATCCCTGGAAGTGGGGTCACTGGGTCAAATGGGAGATCCATTTTTAGTGTTTTGACGTAACTCCATACTGTTCTCCACTGTGGCTGCACCAGTTGCATTCCCACCAGCAGTGCAGGAAGGTTCCTTTTTCTCTGCATTCTCACTAGCAATTAGTCTTTGTTGATTTGTGATATAGCCATTCTGACAGGTGTGAGATGGTATCTCGTTGTTTTGATTTGAAACTCTCAGATGATTAGTGACTTTGAGCATGTTTGCATATGTCTCTTGGTCTTCTATATGTCCTCTTTTAAAAAGTATCTATTTAGATCCGTTGTCCATTTTGTTAAGTTGTATGAGTTCCCTGTAAATGTTGGAGATTAAAACCTTATTGGTAATAATATTGGCAAATATGCTCTCCCATGCAGTGGACTTCCTTGTTGTTTTGTTGATGGTTTCCTTTGCTGTGCAGAAGCTTTTTATTTTGATGTAGTCCCATTTGTTTATTTTCCCTTTAGGTTCCATTGCTTTAGGAGCTGTACCAATGAAGAAATTGCTATGGCTTATGTCTGAGATTTTGCTGCCTGTGGATTCTGCTAAGATTTTTATGGTTTCCCATCTTAACATTTAAGTCTTGTATCCATTTTGAGTTTATTTTTGTGTATGGTGGAAGTTGGTGGTCTAGTTTCATTTTTTTTTTTTTTGCATGTATCTGTCCAATTTCCCCAACACCACTTATTGAAGAGACTGCCTTGACTCTATTGTATGCTCTTGCCTCCTTTGTCAAATATTAATTGAGCATAGTGATTTTTGTCGATTTCTTGGTTCTCTATTCTATTCCATTGGTCTATATGTCTGTTCTTGTGCCAGTAACAGGCTGTTTTGAGAACAGTGGCTTTGTAATACAGCTTGATATCTGGTACTGAGATCCCTCCTACTTTGTTCTTCTTTCTCAGGATCGCCGCAGCTATTCAGGTTTTTTGTTTTTGTTTTTTGTTTGTTTTTTATTCCAGATAAATTTTTGAAGAGTTTTTTCTAGATCTATGAAATATGCTCTTGGTATTTCAATGGGGGGGTGCATTAAACCTGTGGTTTGCTTTGGGTAATATAGACATTTTAATGATGTTGATTCTACCAATCCATAAACACAGTGTGTTCTTCCCTCTGATTATGACGTTCTCTATCTCTCTTTAGAATGTCCTGTAGTTTTCCGAGTAGAGGTCTTTTACCTCTTTAGTTAAGTTTATTCCTAGGTATCTTATTTTTTTTTTTTTTTTTGGTGCAAGGGTAAAGGGGATTTTTTAAAAAATCTCTCTTTCTGTAAGTTCACTATTGGTATATAAAAATACCATAGATTTCTGGGTGTTAATTTTAATCCCGCTACATTGCCAAATTCATTTATTAAGTCTAATAATTATTTGATGGAGTATTTAAGCTCATATACATGTGCTTTAACAGAAATTAAAATAAGCTTGTTCTTTTGTAAGTTTAAAACTTCTGTATGAATGTACAATGGCTTCTGTAGTACAATTATCCTATCTAATAAAAGAGTAATATGAAAATTAGGCATCACTCCATGACAAAGATGGCCACCCCATGTCCAGAAGATGGAGACACCCATAGCTACAAGATGGTTTCCCTCATAGCCACATAAGATGGCTGCACCCAGTCCGGTTCAGCCCTGCCACTGGAGTGATCAGGCCTGTTAGCAAGGCAGGTGGCAGAGGAGGCAGGGGTCTGATGGGGGAAACAGGTGATCAGAGGGGGCAGGGGCTCCCCTGCCCAGGCCAGAGGCCTTCACCAGAGGCATCAGGCATGGGCAAGGGTGGATTCAGTGATTGGAGGGAGCAGGGGCAGAGCAGGTGATTGGAGGGGTATGATGGTACCTTACCCAAGCATAAGGCCTGGGCCAGAGTCCTCAGGCCTGGGAAGGGGCAAGGTCGGAGATCACAGGGACCTGGGTTCCGCAGAGCCAGGAATTGGAGGGGCAGGAGCAGAGCCTGTGATTGCAGGGGTCTGGGCACCAGTGGAGCTGGCAATGCAGGGGTCTGGGGTCCCCTTCCCAGGCCCGCAGCCTTGACCAGAGGCTGCCAGTGAGGCAAGGGCAGAGCCAGTGATGGCAAGGGGCAGGATCAGAGCCGGTGGTCACAGAGGTCTGGGCTCTGTGAAGCTGGAAATCAGAAGGGTTTGTGGGTCTTCTGCCCAGGCCTGCATTCTTGGCCAGAGGTTACAGGCCTGGGCAGGGATGGAGCTGGGATTGGAGGGACAGTGGTGGAGCCGGTAATCAGAGTGAACTACAGAGAAAACACCTTTTCTTACTGCTCATTGACTAAGCTCCCTGTATGCCACTCATAATATTCTTAGTAACTTGGGTAATAAGAATCCAAAAACATGATCTAAGGGTTTTTCCACCACACTCCTGGAGAAAAAAAATGAAGGTCCACTGCTGGAGGGCTAAGAAATGTCATATCCTGCCCTAGCCGGCTTGGCTCAGTGCATAATGCCTCAGCCTGCCGACTGCAGGGTCTGGGTTCAATTCTGACCAAGAGCATGTACCTAGGTTGCAGGCTCCGCCCTGGCCAGGGCCCAGGTCAGGGCATATGCAGGAGGCAACCAATCAAAGTGTTCCTCTCACTTTGTTCTTTCTGTCTGTCTCTCCATTCTCTTCCACATTCTCTAAAAGTCAATGGAAACATATCTTCAGGTGAGGATAAAAAAAAGAAAAAGAAATGTCATAGCTTATGAAAGACACATGTTGAAAATGCCTAAAGAAAGTTGTCATTTCTTCATTGTGAAAGGACTGGAGTCCGTGTTGATAAAAACACTTTGGTGGCTGTGGTGACTGGCAGTGGCTGCAGCAGCCGGTGATGGGCTGGTGGCTTCCCCTGATTAGCCTGGTTGCCTCCCACAAAGGAAGGCCAGACTGCAGCTTAGTCCTGCTCCCCAAGGGGATCAGAGAGGGACTAAGCCATCAATAGGACACCCCCTGAGGGCTCCCAATATGTGAGAGGGGGCAGACTGGGCTGAGGGAACCCCCCCAGTGCACGAATTTTCTGCACTGGGCCCCTAGTCTATACTAATAATAGAAAAATATGCAAATTGGCTAGGAAGCCATCACATAATGACCAATCAGGATTGGGGCAGGGGGAAAATAGCTCTCAGCACACCTGCACTGCATGTCCAAAGGGCATGGCAAGGAAGAGAGAGCAGATAGGCACTTAGGGAGATCAGACCAGGAGGGAAGAGTAGATAGGCAGTTAGGGCGATCAGGCCAGGAGAGGAGAGAAGTTAGGGCAATCAGGCTGGCAGGGAAACAGTTAGGGGTATCAGGAGGCAGGCAGATGAGCAGTTAGGAGCCAGTGGTTCCAGATTGTGAAAGGGATCCCAGTTTGGAGAGGGTGCAGGCCAGGCTGAGGGACTCCCTCTCACCCTCCTGGTGAATTTCATGCACCAGGCCTCTAGTAACATATAATTAAACACACATGGAAAGGAAATTATCATTTCAGCTTATTAGTATTAAAAGAAATAACAGTTTTTATTGTCATGTGATGAGAAATTTGTACTGTAACTTTCATTATCAGTCAAAAACAAACCTTCAAATCTAAAAAATAAAAAAAAAGAATGAAAGTTTCTAAAGTTGACAAAAAGAGAGTGAATGCTCTTTGATGAAAATTGAAGACTGAAATGTCCACTTCTGATTGTTGATATTGAAATCTTAAAAATTGTAATTTGGGTTAAATTCAAAATCTATTATTTGGTTTCTACTTACAAGATAAAATATTTTTTCCCACTTAAAATATACAAGCTCTCTGTTGTGCTAACTTAACTATTTTTTTATTCCTCATTAGCATCATATCTAATATAATAAAAGAGAAACATGCAAATTGACCATTACCACCAGCCAATCAGAGCTGCTGTATGCAAATTAACCCAGCCAAGATGGAGGCCAACAGCCATGGAGCTAGAGCAAACCAAAGGCTTCTGTTGCAACTGCCTGCCTAGGCTTGCTGAGCCTTTGTTCACAGCCACGCCCACCAGCCAATCAGAGCAGCTGTATGCAAATTAACCCAGCCAAGATGGAGGCTGGCAGGGCGGCTCTGCACTGGGAGCCTCCACGGCCAGCTGGCATAGCTGTGCCAGGTGTGTCAGCTCAGTGGGAGGTGGGGTCTGGCCTGGGGTCTCCTCGGGGCATCCAGGAGCAGCTGTCCTGGGTCTGCTGCCTGGCTCCACCCCCCGGGGGCCTCCGAGGAGTATCCAGGAGCGCCTGTCCCAGGACCACTGTCTGGCTCCACCCCCTGGGGGCCTCCCCGGGGCATGCAGGAGCAGGGGCCTCTGCAGGGTGTGCAGGAGCAGCCGTCCTGGGTCTGCTGTCTGGCTTTGCCCCCTGAGAGCTTCTGCAGGACATCCAGGAATGCCTGTCCTGGGTCCACTGCCTGGCTCTGCCCTGGGGGCCTCCGCAGGGTGTCCAGGAACACCCGTCCAGGGTCCACTACCTTCATCTGCCCCCCAGGGGCCTCCACAGGGCGTGCAGGAGTGTCTGCTGCACAGTGCAGAGAATCTGAAGCCAGTTTACTGCCCAGCTCCACCCCGGGTGTGTTTGCTCAGCAGCAGGGCCCCACCGAGGGATTCTGCACCATCGTCCGCCCCTGGCTTGCCACCCAACTCTGTGCCAGGTGTGTCCCCTCAGTGGTGTGGGCCCACCAGGCGTGTGCGATCGTGGGCCCTCTGGTGGGAAACGTCCAGGCCTGCACTCACCAGCCTTCTCAACCCCCAGTGCACGAACCCTGAAGGGGCTGTGGACAGCCTGAAAATGGCCCTCAACCTCTCACCCAGGCTGGCCAGGCATGCCAGCAGGTGGACATCCCCCCCTAGGTGTCCCAGACTGCAAGAGGGCACAGGCCGGGCTGAGGGACCCCCACCCCCCGAGTGTACAAATTTTTGTGCACCGGGCCCCTAATATATATATATATATATATATATATATATATATATATATATATATATATATATATTTCTCCTGTTATGGACTGAATGTGTGTTTCTCTCCAAAATCCATATTCTGAAACCCCCCCTAAAGTGATGGCATGAGATGGGCCTTTGTAAGGTAATCAGGATCAGAGAAAGTTAAGAGGTTGAAGTCTTCCTGAATAAACTGTGTCCTCATAAGACCTACCACAGACCATGCTTTCTGCGTCTGCTCTCTGCAATGGGAGGGTCCCAGGAGCAGTTGGCAGTCTGCAACCTGGAAGAGGCTCCTCACCAGAACTCAGCCATGCTCACACCCTGTTTGATCTCAGACTCCTGTCTCTAGAACTGTGAAAAATCATTTTTGTTGTTTATAAGGCACCCACACTAGGACAGCTTGCTCTATCAGTGGAACTAAGACAATATCCATTCTGAATGTTTGGCCTCTTTTCTCTTAATCCCCACTGAGTGCAGTCAATCCAGTCAATTAAATTTCTAACCACATTTCTTAGCCAAGATTCCCTCATCCTCCCATACACTTGGCATATTTTCTTTTGTGTTGCAAATCCTCCGATTTCTTTTATGTTTTTTTAGTATTTTCATTGTGGAATTAATTATACCACTCTAATGAAGCTTCTTGATTTTTTTTTTTAAGCCTTCAAAGTCTGTTACATGATATAAAGCTGTAAAACCAAATAACTTCCTGCTGGGCTCAGCTTATCCATTTCTCCAGGCTGAATAATGCTCTCAGTGGGATAACAAGGTAAGCATTCAAGTAGGTGAGGGATTTTCTTACAAATAGCATCGCCACTCTATTGCTCCACTATAGAAAATAACAGGAACATGTTTCTATCTGATTGAGAAGCCTTTGGCATCTTCTGTACACTCTCAAGGCTGCAGGCCACAGTGGAATAGGTTGAATGAATTCTCTTAGGTTTAAGCTTATTTATCAAAAAGGAAATAGGCTGTATGTGAATGTCTTAGGTCAAGCCCTGTGCTCTCACTCCTCCTTTCTACTTTCCTGCAACTGAGATGTGACTTAATAATGTCTTTATATGTTGAATACTGCTTTCCATCTGCCTTATGATGGCAGAGAACAGTAAGACGTTGTGCAAATGTTGAGAGATATATCATTAATGTAAGTATGAATCCAGGAACAAGAGTGTAGAAAGATTTAACCATTTTTTAGGGAATTCAATAAAAATTGAAGTGCCGATTTGGTTCTATTAAAAAAAAAATGCAGCCCTGGCCAGTGTTGCTCAGTTGGTTGAGTGTTGACCATGTGCCAAGAGGTTGCTGGTTCAATTCCTGGTCACTGGACATGTCCCGATTGCTGGCTTGATTCCTAGCAGGGGATTTGCAGGAGGCAGCTAGTTGATGTTTCTCTCTCATCCTCTCTTTCTCTCCCTCTCTAAAAAAACCCAATAAATATATATTGTTTTTAAGAAAGAATTCTTTAAATAAATATATGCATATATACTGCATAAATATTAATTCATATTTTAGATAGAGTCATAATCCAAAATTCTTAGAATAGACATGAGACATGGTATTACCAAATTATTTCTTGAATAAATATTAAATGCTAAGTTATATGCTCTTGAGTAATTTTACAATTGTTCTTTTGGGTAGATCAGTTCAGATTCCCTGAATGTAGTTAGTAGAAAGTAATGGCATACTTTTCAGAGGCCTGGTTGGTTGTCAATGATAATCAAGTGATGATAGTCTTAGACAAAGTTACCAAGTTTGAAATGTATCCTTGCCAAACTACCACTTTTAAAACTTTCTCAAGTCAAGAAATCTCCCCTTCCTTTTCCCCCATGGCCAGTTCCAAATCATCTATTTGTATCATTTACTTTCTTTTTAAAATCTATGTTTTTCTACAAGCATTTATTTAAAATGCACTGGGGGTGGGGAGGGGTTCCTGCCTGGAAAAACTGTGGCTAATAAGTTATATATTTAATATAAAATAGATATTTTCTATTTTTAAGTACTACAGCTTTGAACACTAGAAAACGTGAAAAAAACTGAAAGAACTACAATGATATGTGAGTATCAGAAATTATTCACAGGAAGATTATCAATTATAAGGATTATTGGAAATCAATAAGGAAGCATGTTAAAATATAACGTTCTGGGCTCGGCCACAGACATTTTTTTAAAATATATTTTATTGATTTTTTACAGAGAGGAAGGGAGAAGGATAGAGAGTTAGGAACATTGATGAGAGAGAAACATCGATCAGCTGCCTCCTGCACACTCCCTCCTGGGTGTGTGTCCGCAACCAAGGTACATGCCCTTGACCGGAATCGAACCTGGGACCCTTCAGTCCGCAGGCCAGAGCCCTATCCACTGAGCCAAACCGGCCAGGGCATCGACCACAAACATTTTGAAAGTGTCTTTTAATAACCTGCATGTTTAATAGTTATTATGGAAAGCCTAATAGCTAACTCATGATTGAAAGTTTAATAGTAAATGGCACTCTGAGACTGCAATTTGAGACACAGTGATTTAAGCTTTGCCATACTTTGGGGGTGAATATGCTGGCTGTGGGGGAGAAGATCCTCTGAGGAAAATACATAGAAGAACAGGTTAAAAAGTATAGCAGACTGTTGCCACAATGAGTTAAGTAACCACCACCCCTAATTTTGGTGATTTATAATAGCAATAAATTATTCTTCTACATCTGTGTTGATTTCAACTGGTCAGCTCTGTTTGGGACTTCAGCTATCTAAGGGAAGCTTTGAGTATTAAGCAATTGCGTGAATCTCAAGGGGCAAACATAGGTGAGTTGCCATCATATTGGCCAAAGCAAAGTAAATGGCAAAGGCTGATGTTAGAAGGATGGTATATGTGTCAGGTTCAGTCAGAGGTCAGAATTCACACTAGTTATCCTATATAATAAAAGTGTAATATGCAAATCAACCAAATGATGGAACATCCAGTCGGCGGGTGGGTAGGGCTTGCAAGCAGGTGGCACCAGGCCAGCCAAGGTGAGTGCCAGTGGGAAGAGGGGGAAATGGTGATGGAGGGAGGCTGGCACCATCCCCCGATTGGCCTGTCTAGTCACCTCCTACAGAGGGAGGCCAGGTGGCAATGAAGGGGTGATGGGGATAGCGCTGTCCCCTGATCATCCATCTGGTCAACTTCCACAGAGGGGACTGATGAATTATTCTAAGCAGGGTACCTTCCCCCCCAGTTGAGTTTCAATAAATACTTGTAGAAAAGCCATCAGTAGGACATCCCCTGAGGACTCTTGGACTGCGAGGGGGCACAGGCCAGGCTGCAGGACCCCCATCCCCTCCAATGCATGAATTTTCATGCACTGGGCCTCCAGCTCAAATATCCTATCTAATAAAAGAGTAATATGCAAATTAACCCTCACTCTGCAACAAAGATGGCAGCGCCCATAGTGGTGGGGCAGGATGCTGACGGCGTTACCTTGGCAATGTGAGCCCAGCAGGCATTGCATTGGCAACCTGTGAGCAGCTGCCCTCCAGGCAAGCACTGCCAATAGGCAAGCCTCAGCAGAGCCTGCCCCTGGTTGCCTGCCACAGGAACTGCCAGCAGGCAGGACCCAACAGCAGGGCCGGCTCCTGGTTGCCTGCTGCCATCCGAATAGGGAGCAGGCATATGCAGCCCACAGGCAGCAAGCAACAGGGCCTGCTCCTTGGTTACCATGGTGATCCTTGAGCAGACAAGCATGGCCGGCAGGCAGCACCCAGCCCTGGCCTTAGCTCAAGGGAGAGAACAACATGCAGGTGAAGCCAGGAGCCTGAGAGGTCAACACAGAGAGGTGCCTGCTCCAAGCCTCCATGGTGTGGCTGTGGGCAAGCCCCCATTACACATACACACACACACACACACACACACGGCACCTGATCTGAGCCTGTGTTGCCAGACTGTGGCCATCAGTAGGACATCCACTGAGGGGTCCTGGACTGTGAGATGGGGAAGGCTGGGCTGAGGAACCACCCCCCCCCCAGTGCACAAATTTCATGCACTGGGCCTCTAGTAATTTAATAAAAAGTCTTGCTAATGAGGTGTACAAATGTTAACTAGATAACAGAAATGTATCACCCTTATGCCTAAGAGAAAGAAGAGAGGAGTTTCAAATAGTTAAAATCTGTGAACATACATGAGGAGCCCTGTAATGAACTGAA
This sequence comes from Murina feae, assembly GCA_004026665.1. Taxonomy (NCBI): domain Eukaryota; kingdom Metazoa; phylum Chordata; class Mammalia; order Chiroptera; family Vespertilionidae; genus Murina; species Murina feae. Next base: position 3,783 of record PVJC01022146.1, on the reverse strand, counting down.
TGGTGTTCTCCTGAAATATACTGGTTGAACCTAGCCCCCAGTATAACTATATTTGAAGATAGGAGGTGATTAATATTAGATGAGGCCATAAGGGTGGTACCTTAATTCAACTGGAATGGTGCTCTGATAAGGAGAAGAGACATCATGGATGCATACATTCAAAGGAAAGGCCATGAGAGGATAATGAGAAGGTGGCCATCTGCAGGCCAAGGATACAGATCTGAAGAGTAATACACATTTTCAGCACCTGGATCTTCTACTTCTAGCATCCAGAACTCTGGGAAAATATGCGTGTGTTGTTGAAACTACTGAGTCTGTGATACTCATCGGACAAACACTGCCCTAGGAGCTGAAATTTAGACATTTGAAAATGAGGTCCTCCTCATTCTATTCTGAGGAACTTGATATCATAACATAAAATAAAAATTCACATTTTTTTGAAGTCATGTATCATCAACATTATTTTGTAAAACTGACTTTTTTTTTGGAATTGTGCACATAATAGTTCCTTGAATGCATAAATTTCTTTGAAAATTACATTCGGTAGTTATTTAATTTTTAAAATAGTATTGCATTTCTGTTTTGCCCAAAGAAACTAAATTGATTAACATCAAAACCAGTAAAGAAAAGTTTAAAGAAGGAAGGAAAATAAAAATATTAAATGTGGTTTTAGGTAGGAACACCTAATACTTCAAATATCATTAACAGTGACACCGATACTGATTTTAGGGAGAGAAAAGAAGAGGGCGAGATTGATAGAAACATTGATGAGAGAGAAATTTTGATTCACTGCCTCCTGTCGGCCTTCTCCCTGGGCTTGAGCCCGAAGTCCAGGAACATGCCCTGACTGGGACTTGAACTGGCAACCTCACGGTGCATGGGATTTGCTCAGCCAACTGAGCCACATCCACTAAGCCATATTGTCCTTCTTGATAAGACAAATTCTAATAAAACAAAGGTTTAAATTAAGTGGAATAGGATGCTAAACATTTTTCAAAAGCAGGCAAAGAATTTGAAAGATGAAAATAGTCAGTCTGAAGCAATAATAAGACCAGTGGGAAGACTTGAAGGATGCCATCAAAGCCCTCATTAGGGCTGGCATCGTACCAATTAATTGATAAGCTACCAAAATAACAATTTACGTCTGAGGAATCAGCAAAGGAAGTCATAGTGTCTACATATAATGGGAACAATTGTAATTTTTTTACAGTTATAAAATATGGTTTAAAAATTTTTATCACTATAAAAAATTAGTCACTACTATCTACTGCAAATGTTTAGGAGTTTCAGGAAAGCCTTACTCTATATGTGCAAGGACACATAGCAAATTATTCTGAGAGTTGTAAATCATCAGTTTACATGGAATGAATTGTAAAGAGTTTAAATATATAAAATCTCTTCCAAAAATAATCTCAGATTAAATATTACACAGCCTTGCTTATAAGGGTTCTTTGCCAACAACATTTGTTGTCAGGTTCATTCCCTTGTTTCCTACAGTGGTTCCTCCTCTGACTTTTCTAACCTCCCTTTTTCTTACATTTCTCTCACCTCACTGTCCCATTGAAAAATGTATTTACCCTTTTCCCCTGCTATACAGCATTTTCTCTCTTTCTCTCTTTCTTTATTTTTTGTTCTTGCCCCCATCCAAATGCCACATAAGGCAACTTATCTCAACATATCTTACAATAAACACAATTTATTTGCCTAAAAAATGTGATGCAGACAGTTCTAGAACCAGGTCGGACACATGATCGGATGTGTTCCCAACTCCACGTTCAGTAGCATCACCTTGGCAGCTTTACATCAGTGCATGTGTGGGGCAGAGGGTGAGGGGGGCATTTGGATAACGGAAATGAGCAAGTCAGGGTTTGTTATTTTCCCTGGTGTGTCAGCTGTTCATCTTAAAATGACATTACACTGGAGCTATTTGTTGTTATTAAATGTTATTAGCAAACAAGAGAGAATTACCTAACATTTAAAGGTTTGTTATGGATGGACCGATAGTCTAAGCATTTTACATACGTTAAATCGATTAGCACTGGAATAATCATCAGCAGTAGGTACTAGAGTTATCCTTAGTGTGAAATGATGATACTGAGGTCAGAGATGTTGGATCTCATTCAGGATAATACTTCTCATAAGCGTTGGAGAAGCAATATGAAAATTTGCATCAGCCAAAGGTTGAGCAACAGAAGCTTAGGATATTGGAAAATGAATGTCATGGAGTCACAACTCCTAAGTAAAACTAACTTATATTCCATTTTTGAACTTTGACCTTGGGAATTTTCTCTTCTTTTATCTGAGACTAAATTTCCCTAACAAAAACTACACAGAAAAGACTATCTTTCAGCATTCTTTAGGAAACTGTTTTGTAAAGTGTTTCAGTGGTCTAAAAAATGTAATGCATTTAAAATGTTTAGCAAAAACATAACAGCTTATATGTCATAAAAAATAGGTCAATCAAGGTCTATTTGTTGTAACATGGCCTAAAAGAATAAAATATTTTGATGTGATAACATAACCAAAGGTCTAATGTTGTTGTTGTTTTTAAATGATAGCCTGAAATTTAAAGGTAAAAATTTAGACTAAAAGATGACATAGTAGAGAGAAGAAACAAGATGGCGGCATAGGATAGACACCGTAAATGCAGCTGTGAACAACTATTTCAGAAAAACCATGAAAAGAACACATGGACACCACTCGCACCCACAGGAAGGCTGGCTGAGTGAAAATCCTACAACTAGAGAAGAGTCTGAGACTCAGAGGAGCGGCGGAAGCAAAGTACAGAGGTACGGAGGCGCGCGCACGGGGTTCAGGGAAGGGCTGGCACTGGGGGATGTGGTTCTTTTCCAAAACGGAGAGAGCCACAAGTCCCCAGCGGCTCTGAACTCCAGTTCCAGGCAAGTTTCTGAGGACCCAGACACCCAGAGAAGGGGGACTGACTGGCACCGGGAGGAAACCCAAAGCGGGTTTCTCTCAGCGTTGCTTGCAGCAATTACCATGGGACACAGAGACCTGGTGTCTCTCAGCGCAGGGCTGAGAAGTGCCATAGCTGTTTACTCCACCCTGTCCTGCAAACTCCCCGAGGCCCCGCCCCTCCCAAGCTGCGTCAGAGCTAGGGCAGAGGCTTAATCAACATCTCCTTAAAGATACAGGAGCCAGCCTCACCCAGTGGCCAGAGTGGGACTAACCTAAACAAAACAGATCCACAAGGAACACACTCGGGGCAGATGCAGTGAGCATAAAAGCCCCACAGAAACAACTCTTGCCCCATAAGGGTGTCTCCAGCACAGAAGTTCTCCCACTGTAGACACAGCTGACTCTCATAACCAAGTGGCTTAGAGGTTAATCCCTCGCAGTGATCGCCTAAATCAGAAAGGGAAGCAGCCAAAATGCGGAGATGAAACAGATCACAAATGACAGAAATGGAAGAAAGAAAACGACAGGATATAGAGTTCAAAACCACGGTTATTAGGTTTTTCAAGAAAATGCTAGAGACTGCCGATAAATTTAGTGAGATCCTCAATGAATCTAATGAAACCCTCAAGGATATAATAAAGAACCAACTAGAAATGAATCATACGCTGACTGAAATGAAGAATATTATACAGACATCCAACAGCAGACGAGAGGATCGCAAGAAGCAAGTCAAAGATATGAAATATGAAGAAGCAAAACCCACCCAGCAGGACAAGCAAAAAGAAAAAAGAAAAGAAGAAAAAAGAAAAAGGATCAAAAAGTATGAAGATAGTGTAAGGAGTCTCTGGGACAACTTCAAGCGCA
>PVJC01022145.1:12380-27857 GCA_004026665.1 Murina feae | reverse complement strand
TCAAGGGATGGAAGGACACAAACAATGGAAGGGAACTTCCATCATTTTCCCATTATATAAACAGGGAGACTGAAGGTCACAGCAGTCCCAAGGTCAGACAGCACCTTGGCAGCACAAACAGAAACCAGTCTCAGGTCCCCAACTTCCAGGGCAGTGTCCTCACTATACTGTGCTGCCTGGTGTGCATTGGGTGGGAAACATGCCCCCAGAATGTGCATCCAAAGAACTGCAATATCTTGTGAAATTGATCTCTTCTTCTAGTTCTGATTTCCCCAAGAGTTCTCCCACTGCCCTTCCTGCTGTGAAGTGTGGTGGGAGAAGGCAGGATAGCTTTGCTGCTGCCCCCACCTGTGGAGAGATGGGGACTGGGAACTCATACTGAGGTACCATCAGGGGTAGTTCCATTGCAGCAGCTGGGGTGAGGGAAGTGGAGGCAGGAAGGGAATGAGTGGTTCAGGGCTCCCTGCTCTAGGCTCTGGGGGAATTTGTTGATTCTACTAGAGACGCTAGAGGAAAGGGAGCAGCTTAGGAGGAAGAGGTTCCCAGGAGAATAACTACTCCAAGCAGCATCTCTCCCTCTCTTTAAGGATCCTCACATGCTGGCTCCAGCAAGGAAGCAAAGTCCTGAGAATACTCATTTGCTTAGAAATTTTGGGAATCTCACATCTTCCATCTCCTGTTTTCCTCCTTGAGTTAATCATTGGGGCTGGTACATGATCACAATAGTACTTCTTTTCCTAAAGCCGGGAGATAGTGTCAAAAACAAACCATGTGGATGAGGAAGTCCATGCAGGCATATCAAGTGAAGAGACTTCAGCTTTAACCAGTTTAGGGGACAAGTCTTACATCTGTTAACACTTTGTAAGCGGGCATTTTTCTGCCACTATGTGGTAGCGTTTGAAACACTTTTCTTTGTGCAGGGGTACATTACAAAACTTGCACATGTACTGCGTTTCACTGCGTAGTTTATGAGCGGCACACACACGACAACGACGTAAAACATTTTTATTTTTGCCGGTTCCAACTAGAGGTTCCAATGTATGCCATTGACAGTCTCCCTGGTGGATCCGAGTTTACTTGATTTCCCCCAAAAATTTAACATAAAAACCATTTAAACTTGTAAAGAATTTTTGTGAATTTGAGCCAGACTGTTGACATATTCTGAGAAGCAGAACCTCAACCAATTGAGATAATGCTCTGGAGAATGGTGGCTTACATCTGTATTTATACATTGCAGTCTAAGGAAGGGACATAGGTGGGTTATATGAAATCCATTGGTGATAGATTAGAGAGATGGGAGAAAGCAAAGCAGGGGGTGGGAGAGTAGGGGAGAATCCCTATGTTTGGATAAAAAGTAAAATGATGGACACATACTTAGGTGGATGCAGGAACAATCCTACCTAATAAAGAGGTAATTTGCAAATTGACTGTTACTCCAAAACACAAGATGGCCTCCTCCATGTGGTCAAAGATGGCCTCCAGAAGATGGCCAGCAGGGGAGGGAAGTTGGGAGGGATCAGGCCTGCATGGGAGCAGTTAGGCGTCGATCAGGCTGGCAGGAGAGTGGGTAAGGGTTGATCAGGTTAGCAGGCAAAAACAGTTATGGGCAATCAGTCAGGCAAGCCGTTGGGAGTCAGCAATCCTGGATTGTGAGAAGGATGTCTGACTGCCCATTTCAGACATCCCTCAAGAGGTTCCAGATTGGAGAGGGTGCAGGCTGGGCTGAGGGATACCCCCCCACACACACACACATGAATTTTGTGCACCAGGCCTCTAGTTAACATGATAATGAAGGAATTTGTGGTATCTGTCCTGGAGCCCAGCACATTTGGTTGTGCCCCAGGGGGTCCAGAAAAAGGGAAGTTACAAGTTACCCAGACAGTCAAGGGTATGTTATCATAGATGCAAAAAGAAAGATAGGCTCTGTTAAGGTAAAGCTTGACCTTGTCAGTGAAGATACCTGCCTAGGACATAACTGCCCACCATCACTGCTTTTAGTTAAACTTCAATTTCAGACCATCTTTTGTGCTTACTTTAGGTCTCTGCCATGCAGGCCTTCCCTGAGCTTGTCAGGTTAACATGTGGGCCCTTTCGTCCACACATCTAATTAAGTGGAGCCTTTTATTGTCTCACTAAGTCCAAGCTTCTGACCTACTGGCTGACCTGCTTTGAGTTGTGTATTAACATAACTTCTTTCATTGGAATCTGATCTGGCAGGAGTTCCCTCTCTCTGAATATGGGTCTCACTTCTCCAGAAAGGCTAACACTTAATCCCTCTCTGCTATTTATGGTACTTCCCTAAACTCAGCTCTACTTTTCTTCCACCTTCTTGCCAGTTTATCTTTCACAGATGACCTAGAAAGGCAGACCTCAGCAGTGCTATGGTTGTTTTCTATGAATAGGAGAGTATCCCACTGTCAGCAAGAACATGTGTGAGCATAAGTGTTGATGCAGGACACTCAGCCTCCTCTGCCAGCTGGGACGCAAGGCCTCTGTCAACAGGTCATTCAGTGACTGTAGCCCAGCCATGTGACTTCTCTGAGCCTTAGAATTGTTATCTGAGAAATGAAAGCATGAAGAAAGATGATTTTAAGATTGCACTCAATAAAAACAATTTTTCAGTGTTTTCCGTTTCTAATGATCTTCCTCTCAATACTTCCCAGAAAGAAAGATTGGATATCAATATAACATCTACAGTATTTCCATAAGATTTTTCTGTGCTTTTGTGGTAGTACTCACCAATTATTTGCCTTCAGTTTAAGCAAAAAACAAATTCATTCACATAAAAATGCTGAAACAGAGAGAAAAATTCTTATTTATCCCCACTTCCATCCTCCTGAATTCCTATCAAAATACCATAAAAGTGAATTTTTATTCCAATATGGATATTAATATCTTTTTCTTTAAAAATATGTTTTTTCATTGATTTCAGTGAGGAAGGGAGAGGGGGAGAGAGAAACATCCATGATGAGAGAGAATCATTGATTTGGCTGCCTCCTGCATGCCCCCTACTGGGGATCAAGCCCACAACCCTGGTATGTGCCCTGACTGGGAATGGAACCTTGACATCCTGGTTGGTAGGTCGATGCTCAACCACTGAACCACGCCGGCTGGGCTTAATATTTTGAAAAAGGCACAAACTCTGATCTTTTAATTTAAAAAAACAATGTCTTCAGAATAGACATTTAAAGCTTTAATTGTATAGCTGAGTTGCACAAAAAATAAGTATTGCAATTTAATACACTAATTTATTATATGTTGATTTTTATAGTAGAGAAAAACAATGTCAGCCTGTATGTGGTTCCATCATCAATTCATTGGATAAATGAAAATTTCAAGAATACAGTCTTATCAGAGACCCAGAAATTAGAGATAAATCTAGGAATAGCGTTCATAGAACTAGAGACTCTCATTAATTAATTTTGGGAACAAGTCAATAGTAAGTCATTATTCATAAGAAAGCTCCAGTACATATTTCTCTGTGTTACCAAGTGAGTGGTAAATATTGAAAAGGCACAAAGTAATAAAATACCTGATAAACAAATAGAAATATGTTATTTGTATTTTCATTACCTATGAAAACATTGATGTTTTAGTGCATAATTCTCCACACTTTTGTCCATGCTATGTATATGTTTTTATAACATATGGGATGTTGTATACTATGTATATACTGCTTCAGATTCTGCTTTTTCTCTTAAAATACATCTGGGCTTTTGTTAAAATTCAGTTTCTTAACTTAGATAGTAGTGAACAAAGATATGTTCCCTTTGGATTAATTTATTGACTTTTATACTTAAAATTTTGTTCATTTTTCTGCAAATATGTTATACTAGAGGCTCAATGCACAAAAATTTGTTCACTCAGGGTGGTCCCTCAGCCTAGCCTGTGCCCTCTCGCAGTATGGGACCCCTCAGAGGATGTCCACCTGCTGGCGTGCCTGGCCAGCCTGGGTGAGGGGCTGATGGCCGTTTCAAGCCCCTTCAGGGTTCAGGTCCCTACTGGGGTGCCTGGGTGAAAGCAGGTATATGGGATTTATTTAATTTCTATAATTGAAACTTTGTTGAATTGGCTCCCCATTTGAAGCCAGGGTTGCCCTTGGCAACCCATGGTCCCATCCCGGCAGGTATCTGGGGTTTGTTTATCTTCTATAATTGAAACTTTGTAGCCTTGAGTAGAGCTCAGGGCCCACAGGGCCCTGGCTTCCTCCATTGCCCAGGGCAACTCCAGCTCTGTGGCTACCGCCGTCTTAGTTGAGTTAATTTGCATACTCGCTCCTAATTGGTAGGTGGGCGTGGCTTGTAGGTGTAAGAGTGAGAGTCAATTTGCATATTACTCTTTTATTAGATTAGATTACATATAACCACAAAAAATCTTATTAAAAATATGCATCATAAACATTTATTCCAAGTCAACAAATATCTACATTATTCTGAAGGCTCTATAGTATTTCATTTTAGGAATGTAGCATGATCCATCACACAAATTTTCTATTGTTGGACATTCGTAACATTTATAACTTTTTACATGTATGCATTCTAAAATAAAAACCCATTTATTCCAGCTGGTGCATCTCAGAGATTGAACATAGAACCATGAATCAAGAGGTCGTGGTTTGATTCCATTCAGGGTACATGGATCCCCAGTTGGGAGCATAGAGGAAGCAGCCAATCAATGTTTCTATCTCTCTGTCCCTCTTCCTTTTACTAACACTCTCTCTAAAATCAATAAAAAGATATTAAAAACAAACAAACAAATAATCTATGGCTCCCCGGGTAGCTGTTGGTTGAAGTGCCATCCCACACACATGAGTCTTTGTTTCTGAAGGACAGTAAAAACAGTCTCGGCACCATTGTGGGGACCAGGGAAATCTTCAATTAGCCAAGACCCTCCCTTTGTGTCATTAAGAACCTAATAATCAAGCCATAAATATAATCACTAGAAACACAAGTGACATGATTATCTGAACAGCTGGTCACCAACTTCCCAGAGCAGCCTCAGTATTTAAAGAGCTGCTTAAACTGCACAGCTACTAACTAGTTAGTTACTGCAGAATGATAATTGTGTTACCTTTCATTTCAAGCAACTTTTTTTTTTTTACAGATAAAGTAAAATATTTTTTGAATTTAGGGAAATTTTCAAAGTAGGTTTCCCTCAAAAAGCAACTTTCACAAGCACCTTTACAATTAGCTTGGATTTTCTAGAAATTATTAGTTAGATAGCAGTGTTGTGCAGTGGGAAGCTTCTATTCTAAGAACCCTGGACATTCCTTGGGCCACACATGTTCTCTTTCTTTGTCCCTCAGATCCCTCATTTGTAAAATGAGGATTTAACACAATGGTCTCCGAGGTCCCTCTCTCTTATTCTATGACTGCATGGAGTAGCCATTTATTGTAACAGGACTCATAGAAAATGAAGGTATTCCAGTAATGAAGAGAAAAACTATCATTTGGCAAAGAGGATAGGAAAAGCCATGCCAAGAAAAGAGGAAAAGCTCTGGCTTTTGTCAAAAGTGCAGATGTCAGGTTATAAGCAGGCAAAGGTAAGAGGCTGTTCAAGTTACTGTTGGAAGCATTTACCAGTGTGATTCACAAATTAAAGTAGATGGCTAAGAAAGTGAACCAAAGAAGGCTGGCAAAACCCCTCTTTAGGAGTTCCCATTTTACTGTATTTGAGCAAAAAGCAATCTCTGTAAATAGAAGAACACCTTGAAATATTTGGGAAATAGAATGGGCATAAAGCCCAGAGTTTGTTGAAAAGTGAATGATTAATTATTTTCTGTTTGGAAACAGAGCCATGTCAGCAGGCCTGTGTCCTTTCTCCCTCTATCAGAACTGTTTCCCCTTTCTGGAAGTGAAGACATGATCCTTCTTTCTACGTGAGCATCATCCTCTTTAACCATTACTTCTCTTCTTAAGTAAGTTTCATGCCTATAAACCAAAACCATGTAAGAGTTATAAAGAAATGTGGAGATTAAACTCTTCCCTCCATCACAAAATTCTGCAATTAGTTTTTAGGACAGAATTAAACATGTGTAGTCTGATAAAGGGGGATAATACACCAGCATTGGAGTCCTTAGGAGGAGAACCCACCCTGTCTGTGCAGGGAAACTATTGGCTTGAAGAAGAGACATAGAAAAACATTTCAGAAAAAGGAGAATAACTTTCAAGTCTAAGCTGTCAGAACATTTTTAAATATATGAATATATTTTTCAATTGGTAATTGTTTCACATTTATTACAATCACTGGCAAAGATACAGTTTTTATTAATCATAGACTATATCTTATATTTTGAAAATGGATAAGCACTTAGATGCACTTTAATAAAATTATAAAACTTTTCCCCAAAAATACCTAAGTTTCTGTTTCCTCATCACCTCATTGTGCCAAGTTGAAAATAAAACAATTAGGATGAAAGCAACCATTCACCATTCACCTGACTCTGCATTGCCAACTATGTAGGCAAGTTGTGGATTTCCCCAAGGTTGTTCAGTCAAATCCTAGAGGCAGAGAAGGGATGTGGCTGTGTTGAGAGGCTGGAGGCTGCTCCCCACCATCACTGCCAAACTAATCCCAGAGGCTAATCTGTCTGGTGTGAGCTGGGCTGGAACTGGTGTTTCAGGCCATGGGACTGTTTGTGTGTGAATGTGACATTGGAGTGGAGTCCCTTGTCCCTGTTGTTAGGCGATTCATCAGAGAAGGGTTCTGTTGATCATATCGTCTTATCTCCAATGGCTGTGAGAGGTGGCTGCTGCCTCAGTCTCCTGGGATTGCTGAGGCACTCAGGGTGGTGCAATGGGTCTGGCAGCCATCTTCCCTAACAAGTAACTGGTTGATAACTTCAAAAAAAACTTTATTGTTGAAAGTATTATACATGTCCTCTCCCCATCCCCCATTGATTCCCTCCAGCCTTCCCCCATGCCCTGCCCTGGCCTTCACTGTCCCATTATCTGAATCCAAGGGCCATGCTTAATTTCTGACTGGTCCTTTTTCATATCTTTGACTCTATAACCCACTGACAGCTGTTTAAAGAGTTAATCTCTCCTAGGAGAGAGGGCTTTGGCACAGGGACCAAAACCTCCAAAGTGAAGGCATATCCGTGGGTTTTTAGGATTTATCAGTAAGCTAGAAGCAGAGCTTTCCTGGGACTCTTGGAAGCCTTTCTACTCTACCTGCCTTGTTGGTAACCACTACCAAACCCAGCTGTGCTGGTGAGCCCCGAGAGAAGCCAGGAGAGTTTGCATGGTTGGGTCCCCAGAGTGAGATCAGAGAATGCATTTTTAGACCATGAAGATAATAAAAAGAACTTGGGACCTTGGTGTCAGCCACTGTTTTAGAAACTAAGATTGTGGAGATGATAAGACAGTTATTCTTCTCTCAGCGTGTTTTATCAAATGGAGAGACAATGAGATCAATTAACCATTAAAGGAGTGATGGTTATCAATGGAGATGATCAGTTTTGCAACTGTGCTACAAGGAACAGAATTGGGGGACGGGGAGGCTCCTGCTTAGTCTCTTTTGAACAGTTGAGGATAAAAGTAAGGAGAAGCCCAGGAAATATGGCAAGAATGTTTCTGAGGGTTAGTAGCTGGGAGGTTGAGGTCAAGGGCAGTGGGCACTAACAGCTGTCACATAACCTTCTCTACATGTGCTTTCCTGGATCTGTGAAATCTATGAATAACCTACTTATTGGCATGACATGTTTCATGAAACCAAATTATGTGGGTAAATAGACAGGGCAGGGGAACAGCATTCTCCTGGCTGACCACATATATTATGTGGGGTTCTTCCTAGGCAGTTGTTGGAGTTGGCCCATAGATCAGAAACAATGTCTTCTGGATCCAGATCATGTATGTGAACAATGAAACCTTGGTCCTGTTATGGGCAAGAATAAGAACTATAGACGTCAGAAAAAGGGCAGCTTTGGGACAAAAGGCTATGCTTATCACTAGTAAACATTGCCTTCTGGAATAAATTTTTAATCCACTCCAAATGGTAAATATTTGAACCAGTCATGCCCAGAGAAAAGGTGAATGACTTCCCTTGTTGTGCACAGGCAGTGTCCTTAGTTTTCATGTCTCTGCCAGGATTAGGGATCTTTGGAACTAGTTTCTCCACCCAGTTCATTTCATTGCTATATAATCAGAACCAAAGGGGTCCAGTTCACACAGCTGGAACCATCTCCATAAACAAGAGCTGGAAGCCATCTTCAGTTGGAGGGACTCTTCCAGATTTTTGTAAGATTCTTTCCCCTGAGTAAGCTATTGTTGTATTTGTTTATATATACATACTATTTCTAGCCACCTAGCCACTTCAATGAAACATCTTTTTCTCCCTTTAAAGCTTCTGGGTCCAAGCTTATGAATTAAGAAAAAAAAAACAAATTCTAAAGTTTAAAATGATTTCTTTTGGGATTGTCTATACATATGTGTGTGTTTAAAGAGAGATTAGTGAGACTGGGAGCAAGTGGAGGTTTAGGAGGGATTCCGGAATTGTGATAAAATCTCCAAAGTCCTGAGGAAGCCATTTGCTGAAGGGTATCTGGATGCCCCCAGGAAACAGGCATTAAATGTGGCACATCGAGGAAAGAAACCAAAAGTATGCTTTTAGCTCTGTTTTCTTCTAATCTTCCCTACTAATTCTTTCCTTTAAAAAGTTCTGATTGCTCTTTAACAGCCAAGGGGTACACATCCAAGATCAAAAGAAGGTACATTGGAAGGTTGAAGGCAAAAAAGAAGGAAAAGAGATAAAGAGAAGAGTATGCATTGGGTGTTATGCTTTCACTTTGAGGCATATTGCCCTAGAATATATAAAATTGTGAGGCCATATGTATGGAAATTATAATCATAGTTACTCATTATAGACTGTAAAGTTAACTTCCTAGTGTGTAAAGTTGGATGGATCTCTTGAATACAAAACATTGCCTGTGGAGAGAGGAAGAGAACATTAATTCTTGTGAAGATTAAAGGATGGATTTGAGACAGATGATAAAGTTAGTCTGAAGAACAGTGGGGACAAATTTCAATAACTAAAAGTTGACATTTATGTGCTTGAATATGGAAGGTTAGGTGTGAGTGAGTTTGACAACCAGATTTGAGGCTCTAAACCCTTGGCCTAGGCAGATTCACTTGAGTACCAAAAATAATGTCTTATACTTGTTTTCTCCCAAATTCATTTTACCTCTTTTGGGGAAATTTAGGATTGAATATATGAGTGAGCAAGTTATGAGTAGGAGGAAGGTATTGGATACTGGTGGCCATGATATTGGTGGCAAATACCGACTGGGATTTGCTTTCTGGATGTCTTAGGAAGTCAAGATTACAATAAGCCTGAGCAAAATTGAGCTGAGTTCTTACAGAATTAATGCGCAAGTTCTGAAAATTACAAACAAAGACTTTCTTTTACCTCTCCAGACTGGGATGGGAGGCCTTCAACCTCCAACCAGCAAGTGGCTTTGGAGGATAGGAAACCCCCATGTGGCATCAGTACAGGGCCTTAATTGAAGGTGGTCTGTGGGCTTGGCTTACATGCTGAGCCTTAGGAAATGATACATTTCAGTGAGATTGGATCTCAGGTTTTCTTATCATCTAATAGAGGCCCGGTGCATGAAATTTGTGCAGGAAGGGGGTCCCTCAGCTCGGCGGGCACCATCTCCAATCCAGGACCCCTTCAGTGATGTCCGACTGCCGGTTTAGGCAGTCGAACATCCCTCTCACAGTCTGGGAGCACTGGCTCCTAACCACTCAACTGCCTACCTACCTGATCACCCCTAAACACCTCTGCCTGCTGGCCTGGTGACCCTAACTACTCCCCTGCCAGCCTGATCACCCCATAGCTGCTCCCCTGCTGGCCTGGTGCCCCTAACTGCCCTCCCTTGCCTGCCTGATCTCCTCCTAACTGCCCTCTCCTGCTGACTTGATCACCCCCTAACTGCCCTCCCCTGCTGGCCTTATCAACCCTAACTAACCACCTCTTCTCGACTCCTGCCACTGTGGCTTTGTCTGGAAGGATGTCCACAAGATGTCCAAGAGATGTCTGGTCTAATTAGCATTTTACCTTTTTATTAGTATAGTATCCTTGTGGGAAGATCCTGAGTTTTGTGACTTTTGCTTTGACACTTGTATGTAATGGGGTGTTCTTGGGCTTTATTATTTAAGCATAGGTGTTTAGACAGAAACTCTAGCTAGACAGGCCCAGCAGCTCAGACCACCTTCTTTGAACAATAATATCCCTACAACCTGTACAGCACTAGCACATCTTACAAGGAACCCTGGTCTCCACTACAGCATAGAAGAGGTTGGCAACATTTCTACCCACCACTGTCACCTAATGATTCTTTTGGCTACTACAGTTCTGGTTCTACTTCCTAATTTTGAACTCTGGGCTTCTGGACCCAGGCAGAGAGGTTTTGGCTTGGTGACCCTAAGGTCCTGTTCCATCTTGGGAAGCTAAGATTCTATAATTGCCTTTGACGTTAGGAGGCAATATTTGTCTATTGGAGAGCAAGAAACCTAAATAAATCAAAATCAATAAACCTTGGATGAGGTCTTCCAAAAAACTAGAAAAGGAAAACACACCCAGAAGACTAAAAAGCACATGTAAATGTAAAGAGTTTGGCAAATGGGAAGCCTGGCAGGCCAGCAGCTGTGCTGAAGCAGTGGCCATGTATGAATACTTGTTATTCTTTTAAGGCTGGTTTTTCCCTCTTTAGTCATGTATGATTTTTTTGCTCAAGTCCCAAGAACATGCTTTCACTTGATTTTATTATAAACTAGCTGTACCCGGCCATGTGTAGCTGTGGCTCAGTCTGGTTAAATGAAAAAGAAAGAAAAGAGAAAGCACACGTTTCTAATATGTTTAATTGCACAATGCTTGTGGGTATACAATGCGCCCTCCCAGGCGGCTGCCCCTGGCACACTGCCGCTCCCGCCCTGCACACTTGAGAATAACTTGAAGGTCAAATTTTTCTTCCATTGTAAGAATTTCTTATTATATGTAAAGGTTGCTAAGAAATCATAGCCAATCATAAAGTAAATGAGTTGCTCGTTCACAAACAATTTCAAAAACGAAATTATAAAAATCATTTTCAAATTTATAGTGAAAAGTCATTGTTATTATTGGATGTGAAACACTGACATATATCTACTCTAATAAAAGAGTAATATGGAAATTAACCATCTTTCTGAGATGCTTAAGCCACGCCCACCAGCCAAGCCATGCCCACCAGCCAATCAGAGTGGCTCTATGCAAATTAACCCAGCCAAGATGGAGGCCGACAGCCACAAAGTGGGCGGCAGCAGGTGGCGGGGCAGGTGGCAGTGGCTCCACGGGGCTGCCATGTCCAATCCGCTGCCACCTGGCGCTAAGTGCTGTGCATGCCCGGTCAGAGGCGGTGGCTCCATGGGGTCGCAGTGTCCAATCTCTGACAGGGCATGCATGGCGCTTAGTGTGGGGACGAGCCTGGAGGGGGCCCAGCACCTCAGTGGCTCTGACTCCCTCCTCATCTCTGGGTCCGCTGAGGTCCAAAGCGCAGAGACCCGGCCTGCAGGTGGCTGTGCACCCCAGCAGCTCCAAGCCCCAGAGCCATGGAGGTGCTGGGGCCACTGGGGCTACAGCAGAGACAAAAATCTGCAGAAAACCTGTGGAAAGGGAGATAAACTATCATAACGTTTATGATGAGAAAACTGACCCTGATTTACTTAGTGATATAGCCTACACCTTTCTACAAGCACAGCATATGTTATGACCACTCCCAGGAAGGTCTGGTCAGAATACTGTCTCCAGGGAATAACACTGCTGTGGCAAATCATCTAAGAAAGGAAACAAGCTTTTGCTGGGTTTATTCTGAAAGTCAGAGAACATCCCACACCAACATATGCTGTGTTGTTATATTGATGATCTTGAGCTGCAGATGCTTGAAAAACAGCAAATGCAAGGAGAGGCTTTCACTAAAGTCTCCTGATCTGCCTAAAATTGGACCCCCCAAAAAGGTTCCCTCGATGGGAAAAATGTCATCAGCCAGTGAAGACTGACTCACTCCTGTCACAGGAGACTACAAGTTGATATCACACCCAAACTTTGTTACAAACTATCTCCCCCATCCCCATTCATCTTTCCTAAAACTCATGTACTCTCCTCTAAGAGGCCTAGATATCCCGTCCCCTTTCCCTAGGAAGAAGGTATTTAAATCTGGACTCTAAGCCACCTTGGGGAGTTATTCATTTTTCCCTGGGATCTCCCACATATACACAAGGTACACATGTTAATGAACTTTTGTTTTTCTCTTGGTAATCTGTCTTTCATTACAGGGGCCTCCGCTAAGAACTCAGAAGGGTAGAGGAACACTATTTTTCCTCCATAATTCTATCTTGGGAAATCAAGTCCCAGGCTGAACAGTGAGTTTGGCTCAAGTGCCAAGCAGTCCCGGCTGAGGGGAGGGAAGCTTCTAGGGGGAAATCAATGATATTGGCATCTAAGTAGGACAGAGAGCACACACATGGTTGCTGGTGGGAGTTTAAAGTGATTCAACATTTTTGGAGGAGGATTTGGCAAAATCGATAGAAATATTCAAGGTACATCCAAGAGTCTTATTCTAAGAATCTCATCTGCTGAGATAAAGCACCAGTGCATAAGCCCTGGTCAGAACCCAGGATGCTACTGCAGGCTCCCCTTCTACAATAGGAAAACTTGCTAACAACCTGCATTTTTAAGACAAGGTAGCATCTATACTAATAAAAAGGTAATATGCTAATTAAACTGAACATCTTCCAGATGACCTTCTGGACATTCTTCTGGACAAAGCCATGGTGGCAGGGTTGAGGCAGAAGCAGTTACAGGTTATCAGGCAGTAAGAGAGCAGTTAGGAGTATCAGGCTGGCAGGGGAGAGCAGTTATAGGGGGATCAGGCAAGCAGGCAGGTAAGCGGTTAGGAGTCAGCAGCCCCGAGGGTTTCCTGATTGGAGAGGATGCAGACCAGGCTGAGGGACCCCCTGAGTGCACAAATTTTTGTGCACCAGGCCCCTAGTTTGATATAATGTGGGAGAAGATATGACGGTTTTTAAAGGCTCTGAATGTTCTTTAAATTTTTCTCCAAAGAACTAAAAATATTGTCAGAAACTTTCAAATATTTTTCTGGAAACACCAAATATTTTTTAATTCTCAAATCTTCACATTTCTTAAACATAAAGGTTTTAACGTTAATATGAAACTTGTTTTCTATTTTGTTATAATCTACTAGTGGCCCTCTGCAGGAATCAGTGCATGAGTACCTCATTGCCACTTGCCTCAGCTGGCTGCCATGCCCACCACTGCTCATAGCTCTGGGCAGCAAGTAGCTTGCTGCCCCACACTCCTGTAGCTCTCAGCCACTTGTAGCTCACTGTCCCCGCTCCTGCTCTTCAGCTGTTACGTGATGTTGTCTGGACCAATTTGCATACTACCCTATTATAAGTATAGACTAGGGGCCCGGTGCACAAAAATTTGTGCACTCGGAGGGTGGGGGGGTCTCTCAGCCCAGCCTGTGCCCTCTTGCAGTCTGGGACACCTCGGGGGGGATGTCCACCTGCTTGGCATGCCTGCCCAGCCTGGGTGAGGGGCTGAGGGCAATTTTCAGGCTGTCCACAGCCCCTTCAGGGTTCGTGCACTGGGGGGTGGGAGGGCTGGTGAGTGCAGGCCTGGACGTTTCCCACCAGAGGGCCCATGATCGCACACGCCTGGTGGGCCCCCACCGTTGAGGGGACACACCTGGCACAGAGCCGGGTGGAAAGCCAGGGACAGACGCTGGTGCAGGATCCCTCGGTGGGGCCCTGCTGCTGAGCAAACACACCTGGGGTGGAGCCGAGCAGCGAACTGGCTTCAGATTCTCTGCACTGTGAGGCAGACACTCCCGCACGCCCTGTGGAGGCCCCTGGGGGGCGGATGAAGGTAGCGGACCCTGGACAGGTGTTCCTACATGCCCCTGAGGAGGCTCCCAGGGCAGAGCCAGGCAGCAGACCCAGGATGGCTGCTCCTACACACCCTGCAGAGGCCTCCGCACTCCCGCATGCCCCGGGGAGGCCCCCCAGGGGGCGGAGCCAGGCAGTGGACCCAGGACAGCTGCTCCTGGATGCCCCGAGGAGGATTCTGGGGGGTGGAGCCAGACAGTGGACCCAGGATGGCTGCTCCTGCAAGCCTCATGGAGGACCCACTCTCCCACACGGCTGGTGGAGACCCCCGGGGGGTGGAGCCAGGCAGTGGCCCCAGGGTGGGCGCTCCTGGATGCCCCGAGGAGGCCCCAGGCTGGACCCCCCCCCCACTGAGCTGACACACCTGGCACAGCTATGCTGACCGTGGAGGCTCCCAGTGCAGAGCCGCCCTGCCAGCCTCCATCTTGGCTGGGTTAATTTGCATACAGCCGCTCTGATTGGCTGGTGGGCATGGCTGTGAGCAGAGGCTCAGTCAGCCTAGGCAGGCAGTTGCAACAGAAGTCTTTGGTTTGCTCTAGCTCCATGGCTGTTGGCTTCCATCTTGGCTGGGTTAATTTGCATACAGCCGCTCTGATTGGCTGGTGGCAACGGTAAATTTGCATGTTTCGCTTTTATTATATTAGACTAGGGGCCCAGTGCACGAAATTCGTGCACGGGGGGCAAGGAGGGAAGGGGGAATCCCTCAGCCCAGCCTGCCCCCTCTCACAGTCTGGAATCCCTCAGTGGATGTCTTATGATGGCCCCAGTCTGTCAGGTGCCTTTTGTGTGTGTGTGTGTGTGTGTGTGTGTGTGTGTGTGTGTGTGTGTCACCACTGGGTACCTGCCCCCAGTTGCATCTGAGGCTGGGAGCAGTCCTCCTGTGTGTGTCTACCTGCTGGGAGCCTGTCCCTGGGCTGGGAGCAGGCACCCCCTCTATGTTGATCTCTCAAACTCTTGCCCTCCCCTGCATGTTGTTCTCTTTTTTTGAGCTGTGGCCAGGGCTGGGTGCTGCCTGCCTCCCAAGCTTGCCTATTGCCCATCTTCCTCCAGCCACCAGAAAGCAGGGAAAACCCCATCTCATGGTCAGGCCAGCCTTTTCCTGCTCCCTAATCCCCAGAAGGGACCTGGGGAGCCACCAAGCAGGCCCTCAGCCCCCAAGAGCTTGCTTTCCCGCCCCCCAGTGCCCCCCAAAGGGCCTGGGGAGCCACTAAGCAGGCCACCTACATTTTCCCACTCACCAGTCCCCTGCTGCCTTTCTTTCCCACTCCCCAGTGCCGCCAAGGAGTCTGGGGAGCTGTCAAGCAGGACCCTGGACACTTCAGCCTTGCTTTCCTGCTCCCTGGTGCCCCGCAAAGGGCCTAGGCAGCTGCCAAGCAGGCCAAGACACCCCCGCTACCTCTTTCCCACTCACTGGTACCCTGCTGCTTTGCTTTCCCACCCCCCCATGCCCTGCAAAGGGCCTGGGAAGCTGCCAAGCAGGCCACCGACCCCCCCCCACCACCTCTTACCCACTCCCCGGTGCCCCGCAAAGGGC
>PVJC01022144.1:0-27601 GCA_004026665.1 Murina feae | reverse complement strand
GTTAAAAGATATATTTTATAGCAATATGCAATGGAGTTTAACCAAGTTAAGTTTATGTCAGGAATTTACAGTTAGTTGTTTAACATTTGAAAACAGATAATGTAATTCACCGCATAGACAAGAAGGAAAACACATAGAAAAAATCATATGATCATTGCAATATATGAAGAAAAAGCTTTTGATAGAACACTAGATTAATTTAGGCCAAAATCTTCTTAGCAAACCACTAATAGAAGCAGAGTGCCTTAATACGATGGAGAGAATCTAGAAAAATCCTACATCAAGCATGTAATTATGAGAAGCATACATCAGACCATCAGACCTCAGAGGAAAGGTAGGGGAGGGTGGAGGTAAAGGGGAGAAATCAACCAAAGGACTTGTATGCATGCATGTAAGTATAACCAATGAACATAGACTCCAGCAGGGCGAGAGCGTGAGTGAGGGGGTGGGGAGGCAAAGGGGGTGTGTGGGAAGGACACATATGTAATACCTTAATCAATAAAGAAAACAAAAAAAAAATAGTGAAAATATTATAGAGACTTTCCTGTGATTGGGAATGAGACAAAGATAGCCTTTCCCACCAGTTTTATTTATCATTACATTCTAGTCTTAGCAAGTAAAGAGAAATAAAATTGTAAGGATGGGGAAAAGGAGGATATAATATTTTTGCTCATTACAAAATTATATATGTTAAAAACACAAAGATCTACAAATGAAATATTAAGATTAATAATTAAAATTACCCAGGCTTTTAGATACAAGGCTTATAGACAAAAAATAATTATATTTTTACATATCAGAAAAACAAAAAATAATAATTTTTTAAAGATTAAAACTTCAATAGCTTAAATAAACATAAAATAAACCTAAAATATGTGCAAAAACTTTTGGCTAAAATTGCAGTTACTGAGTTCAATTATAGAGCTGTACATGTGAAACCTACATAATTTTATTAACCAAGGTCACCCCAATAAATTCAATAAAACTTAGAAATGAAAGTTGGGGGAAAAAAAAGAGAAGACTATAATGGCCAAGTAAATAGCTATTAAGGAAAGAATCTCATCCCTCACTGTCCTCTTAGCTGAGGTTTAGGGTCTACATAGTGAGAGCTGAGGGAACCACAGTTTAGAAAAGTATCACTCTCCTGGTTTTCTGCTCCACCCTTCTTCTAGTTACTCCTCTGTACAATCAGCATCAGTCACATCAAGGTCAACTTAGCATTAAATTTAGAGGTTTAAATGACTGTTGTTTTTTTTAAAAAATCTAAATAATTACCTTGAGTACCATGTCTGTAGATTGGCAGACTCAATATTTGAAATTCTTCTCAAATTAATCTATAGATGTAATGCATTCCCAATCAATTCCACAGTATTCCTTTCATTTATCTTTTTCTTATTTGTTACATGGAATATCACAAATGGAGAGTCTAAAAAAATTACCTTAGTAAATGACAGAACAATTAAGCAAAGAATGTAGAATATTTGAACATCATAATTATTAAACGTTGTCTAGTGACTTACATAGAGTTCTGCACCCTAATACTGAACAATATACATTCATTTGAAGTTCACATAAAAGATGTACAGAATTTGATTATATACTAGATTATAAAGCAAACTAGTGGCTTAGTGCATGAAATTTGAGCATGGTGGGTGTGGAGGATCCCTTCCCCCCAGCATGCACCCTCTCCAATCTGGGACCCCTCATTGGATGTCTGACTGCCAGTCAGACATACTTGGTAGTTGGACATCCCTCTCACAATCCGGGACTGCTGGCTCCTAACCATTCACCTGCCTACCTGACTGATTGCCCCTAACTGCTTCTGCCTGCCAGCCTGATTGCCCCCAACTGCCCTCCCCTGTGGGCCAGATAGCTCCCAATTGCCCTCCCCTGCCAACGCAATTGTCCACAACTGCCCTCCCCTGCTGACCAATCACCCACAACTACCCTCCCCTGCCAACCTGATTGCCCCCAACTGCCCTCCCCTGTGGGCCAGATAGCTCCCAATTGCCCTCCTCTGCCAACCCAATTGTCCACAACTGCCCTCCTCTGCCGACCAATCACCCCAACTGCCTTCCCCTGCTGGAACTTGCCTCCTCCTCTGAGACTCCCAGGCCTCACCACATGGAATAGCCAGAGACCCCGCCTCCACTCTCTGTGGTGGCCATCTTGGGATGACATCACACGCGAGGACCACCCAGGCTTTTATTTATATAGACTATAACAAATTTCAAAGGAATTAAACAAGATAGAGCATATTATCTGACCTCTAGTCAATAACGTAAAAATTTGAAGGATAATAGATAATTTAATGTTTGAAAATTAGAAATACAGTACATGTCAAAGTAGCTCATGAGTGACAGAAAAAATATTGAAAATTAGAAAATATTTTGAATCTAAAGGTAATAAATTACCCCATGTAAAATTTTTAGAAAAAGAAATATTTTTATTAAAAAATATTTAAAGTGACAAAATTAAGATTGAGTCTGTAGGATAAAAAAAAGGTTAGCGAAATGAGCCCAAAGAAAGTAAAACAACAAAGAAAAATGTTAAAGGTAAGTGTATAAATTGATTTTAAATCAGTAATATAGAAAAATATTCATTCTTTGAAAAGAAAGAAATAAACCGGAAAAGATATGGTGGAAATAACAGACAAAATCACTCTACATATGTTAGCAACATTTAAAAGACTATATAATTCTATGCCCTAACCGGTTTGGCTCGGTGGATAGAGTGTCGGCCTGCGGACTGAAAGGTCCCAGGTTCAAGTCTGGTCAAGGGCATGTACCTTGGTTGTGGGCACATCTCCAGTAGGGGGTGTGCAGGAGGCAGCTGATAAATGTTTCTCTCTCATTGATGTTTCTAACTCCCTATCCCTCTCCCTTCCTCTCTGTACAAAATCAATAAAATATTTTTTAAAAGACTATATAATTCTATAACAAATTATTATATGCTAATATATTTGAGAATTTCCTAGAAAAATAGAATTTCAACTGAATGTGACCATACTGACAAGAAGAGTTTTAATGGAGTGGTGAGAAAATTTCATTTAAAGAAGTTTTAGGATGATTAGAAGGAGAGGAATTAGAGTTATTCAAAACAATGCTGATGAATTTTGTGTCATATGCAAATAGGGAACTGGAGAGAGAAATAAGGTCAAGAGGAGGTATTTTTTTAAGATGGCAGAAATAGCATCATATTTGTATACTAATGGGAAAAAAAATCTGGAAACATAAAAAAAAGAAAAAGAATAGAATTGCTGGAGAGATGTGCTTGATAAGGCAAAAGAGTACAAAATGGGTAGTACTGGTTTCAGATGAGAACAAAGATAGTTCATCTACAGCAACATGTAGAGTGTGGTGATTCCAAAATTGGTAGCCAAGTAGATGTGTGGTTTGGAATTTATGGAACTTCTCTTCTGATTATATGTTAATCAGTATGAAAACGAAATAGTACACACTAGTAGATATAAACTCAAATTATATAATTTAAATGTACTTTAAGGTAAACTCCCTATAAAGTTTTAGTGGAATTCAGCCATGTGATCTTAAATTTACTTGACAAAACAAATACCAGCCAGTTTTAAAGAGGAGACATGTGTCTGTGTTTGGGTTACCACAATACATCAATATTTATTTTAAAGTTATAACAATTAGAATAGTTTGGCATTAGCATGAGAATAGAAAGTAGACAAATGACACTCATTGAGAGCCAGGAAAGGACCCAAACATATATGAGAACTGAACATGAGAGGGATGCCACTCTGCATTACTGGGAAAAGAAGGTCATTCCATAAATAATTTGGGATAAATTGTTACCTGAATAAAATTTTAAAGATAAGTTCCCATGGCACAAAACGCACATGAATAAATGCTATAATTTAAGACTTACAGAAGAAACAGAGATATATGTATTCTCCGAAGTCTTCGTACAAAAATACATTTTCCCCAGCTAACCTCTCACTCTTTAAGCTTTTATTACTCAGGCCCTAAGTCAATTTGAATAATGTGGTATCTCTCATTATGAACTCACTGATGCAAACATAGGTAGCAATGGTTAATTAGTAAGAAAAACACAAGGATTTATTGTGGCATTCTCCAATATCCTTACTGCTCCTATCCCAGTTTCCTTCAGGTTAAATTTCTCTAAGACTAAAAAGAGAACATAGGCATTTTCTTTATTCTGTATATGCTATATAATCATTCATAGCTATACTTTATATATGATCTGCTTTATACTATAAACATGCTTTATAAATGTATGATGGATGCTTATATCTATTTCATTCGCACTAGATATAAGCATATCTAGTGGGTCAGAAAAAAAGGGACACTCTTTTGTACTAAAATGTATCCACAGACTTTTCTTTTCCCTAGTTCAGCCTTTCTTTTTTTCCTGTCTTTGGTCCATTTCTCACCTGGGTCCATGCCCCACAGAGTTGATGCAAGCCTGGCAAATCCCTGAAATCAATGGAAACTCTGCAGGGGAACAGGGGAAGCTGGGAAATGCAATCTTTGTAATTCTTCCCTTTGCACCTTGAAGCATTTGTCAAAAGTTTTTGAATACAGATCCAAACACTCTGCTTTGAATTTTGTGAGCTGCTCAGGTCTCTGCCACGAGCTTCTTAAAGTGCTTCCAGCCAGATAATGACCTCCTGAGACACCCACCTACTTCAGGGCCACCCATGCCTCAGTGGAACATCTTGAAATGGCAATGAGCTTGAACATTATTTCCAAGACTGAAATTCCAGATAAGAAATATTAGGGATAGCCAATTTACATGAGAAGCATGCACTGTTATCCAGACATACCATTTTCTTCTACATAATTTCAATCCAAAGTTGGCTCACCTAAGGAGAAAAGTGGTAATTTAAAATGTAACCATTGAGATTCCGCTCTCTATTGTCATTCATCTTTAGTTATGATTTATGTAGCTCTTCAGTTGATTTAACCTTTCTATCCTTCTATTTTCTTGACCTCATTATTCTCACTGAATATTTCCATATAGTTTTTTCTGATTAATGGGCTACCTACAAAGATGGTTAGCAGGGAGCCTTGAGTCTCTCATACAGAACCAGGAGTTCAGTCAATCAAAACCAGGAAACATTATAATGTCAAGATGGTATATTTAAATCCTTAAATAAGAACAATCCAAAAGAGGCCATACAACCAAACAGGGACAAGGGTGTGGGGAGGCAAACAGCAGTTGAGTGTTTAGGGGCAAGAACACAAGGAGAAAATTGCTACAACTTTTGAAATCTATTTTTTACTTTATTGATTAAGGCATTACATATGTGTCCTTATCACCCTATTGCCCCCCCACCCCCTCTACTAAAAGCCTCCCCCCTCCCCCCCCCCGCCTCGGTGTCTGTGTCCATTGGTTAGGCTTATATGCATGCATACAAATCCTTTGGTTGATCTCTCCCCCTCACCCCCACCCTCCCCTACCTTCCCTCTGATGTTTGACAGCCTGATCAATGCTTCTCTGTCTCTGGATCTATTTTTGTTCCAGTTTATGTTGTTCATTATATTCCATAAATGAGTGAGATCATATATTTATTATCTTTCTCGGACTGGCTTATTTAGCTTAGCATAATGCTCTTCAATTCCATCCATGCTGTTGCCAATGGTAAGAATTCTTTTTTACAGCAGCATAGTATTCCATTGTGTAGATGTACCACGGTTTTCTAATCCATTCATCTGCTGATGGGCACTTAGGCTGTTTCCAAATCTTAGCTATGGTCAATTGTGCTGCTTTGAATATAGGGATGCATATATCCTTTCTGATTGGTGTTTCTAGTTTCTTGGGATATACTCCTAGAAGTGGGATCACTGGGTCAAATGGGAGTTCCATTTTTAATTTTTTAAGAAAACTCCAAACTGTCTTCCATAGTGGCTGCAC
Source organism: Murina feae (assembly GCA_004026665.1). Taxonomy (NCBI): domain Eukaryota; kingdom Metazoa; phylum Chordata; class Mammalia; order Chiroptera; family Vespertilionidae; genus Murina; species Murina feae. The sequence goes on along the minus strand of PVJC01022144.1, from coordinate 21,700 downwards.
CAGTCTGCATTCCCACCAGCAGTGCATGAGGGTTCCTTTTTCTCCACATCCTTGTCAGCACTTGTCATTTGTTGATTTGTTGATGATAGCCATTCTGACAGGTGTGAGATGGTACTGTACTGTCATATTGATTTGCATCTCTCAGATGGTTAGTGACTTTGAACATGTTTTTATATGTCTTTTGCCCTTCCTTTTGTCTTCCTTTGAAAAGTATCTATTTAGATACTTTTTTAAAAATATTTTTTATTGATTTTTTACAGAGAGGAAGAGAGAGGGATAGAGAACCAGAAACATCGATGAGAGAGAAACATTGATCAGCTGCCTCCTGCACACTCCCCACCAGGGATGTGCACGCAACCAAGGTACATGCCCTTGACCTGAATCGAACCTGGGACCCCTGAGTCTGCAGGCCGACGCTTTATCCACTGAGCCAAACAGGTCAGGGCTATTTAGATACTTTTTTTGATTGGGTTGTTTATCTTCCCTTTGTTAAGTTGCATGAGTTCTCTATAAATGTTGGAGATTAAACCTTTATCAATGATAACATTGGCAAATAAGTTCTCCCAAGTAGTGGGCTTTCTTATTGCTTTGTTGATGGTTTCTTTTGCTGTGCAGAAGCTTTTTATTTTGATGTAGACCCATTTGTTTATTTTCTATTTAGTTTCCATTGCCCTAGCAGCTGTATGGGTGAAGAAATTGCTTTGGCATATATCAAAATCCCACATCTTTTCTTGATTAAAAAAAAACCCTCAGCAAAATGGGAAGAGGGATCATACCTCAACATAATAAAAGCCTTATATGACATACGTACAGCCAACATCATACTCAATGGGCAAAAACTAAAACCATTTCACCTAAGAACAGGAATGTGACAGGGATGCCCACTTTCACTACTCCTGTTCCATATAGTTCTTTGGATTTTCTATGTATGGTATCATGTCATCTGCGAATAATGACAGTTTTATGAAATTGCCTCAGCATATGACTGTGGATTCCTCTAGTATTTTTATGGTTTCCCATCTTACATTTAAGTCCTTTATCCATTTTGAGTTTATTTTTGTATATTGTATAAGTTGGTGGTCTAGTTTCATTTTTTTGCATGTATCTGTCCAATTTTCCCAACACCATTTATTGAAAAGTCTGTCTTGACTCCATTGTATGTTCATGCTTCTTTTGTTGAATATTAATTGGGCATAGTGGTTTGGGTCGATTTCTGGGTTCTCTATTCTATTCCATTGATCTATATCTCTATTCTTGTGCCAGAACCAGGCAGTATTGAGAACAGTAGCTTTGTTTTTTTGTGTGTGTTTTTTTTAAAATCTTTATTGTTTAGATTATTACAGTTGTTCCTCTATTTTTCCCCCATAGCTCCCCTCCTCCCATTTCCCACCCCACCCTCTGTCCCCCGCCCCACTGTCCTCATCCATAGGTGTACGATCATTGTCCATTCTCTTCTTGCACCCCCAACATCCTTTACCCCTGAAAATTGTTAGTCCACTCCATTCTATGCCTCTGATTCTATTCTATTCACCAGTTTATTCTGTTCATCAGATTTTTTATTCACTTGATTTTTAGGTTGACTTGTTGATAGATATGCATTTGTTGTTCATAATTTTTATCTTTACTTTTTATTCATCCTCTTTTCAAAGGATACCTTTCAGCATTTCATATATTACTGGTTGGGTGGTGATGAACTCTTTTAGCTTTTTCTTGTCTGTGAAGCTCTTTATCCGACCCTCAATTCTGAACGATAGCTTTGCTGGGTAAAGTAATCTTGGCTGTAGGTTCTTGCTATTCATCACTTTGAATATTTCTTGCCACTCCCTTCTGGCCTGCAAAGTTTCTGTTGAGAAATCAGCTTATAGTCATATGGGTTCCCCCTTGTAGGTAACTAACTGCTTTTCTCTTGCAGCTTTTAAGATTCTCTCCTTGTCTTTTGCTCTTGGCATTTTAATAATGATGTGTCTTGGTGTGGTCCTTCTTCGGTTCCTTTTGTTTGAGGTCTCTGGGCTTTCTGGACTTGGAAGTCCATTTCTTTCACCAGGTGGGGGAAGTTTTCTGTCATTATTTCTTCAAATAGGTTTTCAATATCTTGCTCTCTCTCTTCTTCTGGCACCCCTATAATTCTGATGTTGGTATGCTTGAAGTTGTCCCAGAGACTCCTTACACTATCTTCATACTTTTTGATTTTTCGTTTGTTTGTTTGTTTGCTTTTTTGTTTTGGCTGTTTTGGCTGGGTGGGTTTTACTTCTTCATATTTCATATCTTTGACTTAATTCTTGCGATCCTCTCATCTGCTGTTGGATTTCTGTATATTATTCTTTATTTCAGTCAGTGTATGCTTAATTTCTAGCTGGTTCTTTTTCATATGCTCGAGAGTCTCACTAAATTTATCAGCAGTCTCTAGCAACTTCTTGAAAAACCTGAGAACAGTAGCTTTGTAATACAGCTTGATATCTGGTGTTGAGATCCCTCCTACTTTGTTCTTTTTTCTCAGGATTGGTTCAGCTATTCAGGGACATTTTTTATTCCAGATGAATTTTTGGAGAGTTCATTCTAGATCCATGGAATATGCTGCTGGTATTTTAATGGGGAGTGCATTGAATCTATAGATTGCTTTGGGTAGTATGGACATTTTAATGAAGTTGATTCTACCAATTCATGAACATGGTATTTTCTTCCATCTGTTTATATATTCCTTTATCTCCTTTTCCAGTATCCTATAATTTTCCAAGTATAGGTCTTACCTCCTCATTTAAGTTTATTCTTAGGTATTTCATTGTTTTGTTGCAATAGTAAATGGGATTGTTTTTTAGTCTCTCTTTCTATAAGTTCACTATTTGTTATACAGTAATGCCATATATTTGCTGGTGTTAATTTTGTATCCTGCTACATTGCCAAATTCATTTATTAAGTCTAATAATTTTTTGATGGAGTTGTTAGTGTTTTCTATGTATAGTAACATGTCATCTGTGAATAATGACAGTTTTGTGTCTTAGTTTCCAATTTAGATACCTTTTATTTCTTCTTCTTGTATAATTGCTATGGTAGCACTTCCAGAACTATTTCAAATAGGAGTGGTGAAAGTGGGCATCACCTGTCTCATTCCTGTTCTTAGACGAAATGACTTTAGTTTTTGCCCATTGAGTATGATGTTGACTGTAGGTTTTTCATATAAGGCTTTTATTATGTTGAGGTATGATTCCTATATTCCCATTTTGCTGAGGGTTTTTATCAAGAATTGGTATTGGATTTTTGTCAAATGCTTTTTGTGTGTCAATTGATATGACTATGTGGTTTTTATCTCTCAATTTGTTTATGTGATGTATCACATTTATTGATTTGCATATGTTGTACCATCCTTGCATCCCTGGGATAAATCCTACTTGATCATGGTGTATGATCTTTCTGATGTACTGCTGGATCTGATTTGTTGGAATTTTGTTGAGAATTTTGGCATTATGTTCATAAGGGATATTGGCCTGTAATTCTCTTTCTTTGTGTTGTCTTTATCTGGTTTTGGTATTAGGGTAATGCTGGCTTCATAGAATGAGCTTGGAAGTGTTCCTTCCTCTTGAATTTTTTGGAAGAGTCTAAGTATGATAGGTTTTAGTTTTTCCTTGAATGTTTGGTAAAACTTCCCTGTGAAGCTGTCTGGCCCTGGACTTTTGTATAGTAGAAGCTTTTTGATGACAGCTTCAATTTCTTCCACAGTGATCAGCCTATTAAGATTTTTAGATTCTTCCTGATTGAGTTTTGGAAGGTTGTATTTTTCTAGGAATATGTCCATTTCCTCCTCCATGTAGTATAGTTTGTTGAAATAGAGTTGTTCATAGTATTTTTAAACAATCCTTTGTATTTCTGTGGGGTCTGTTGTTATTTTGCCTCTTTCATTCTGATCTTATTTGGGTCCTCTCTTTGTTTCCTGGTGAGCCTGACTAGAGGTTCATTAATGTTGTTTATCCTTTCAAAGATCAGCTCTTCATTTCATTCATCTTTTGTATTGTTTTACTTGATCTATATGTCATTTATTTTTGCTCTGATCTTTATTACCATATTTTCTAGCGTATAAGACAACTTTTTAACCCAGGAAAATCTTCTCAAAAGTCGCCAGAAAATACGGTATCTCCTTCCTTCTGCTCACTCTGGTTTTTCTTGTTGCTCCTTTCTAATTCTTTAAGTTATAGAGTTAGATGATTTACTGCCATTTTTCTTGTCTTTTTGTTTTGTTTTGTTTTTTTGTTTTGTTTTGTTTTGTTTTGAGGTAGACCTGTAGAGCTATACAATTTTCTCTCAGGACTGTTTTCATTGTGTCCCACAGATTTTGGATTGTTGGGTTTTCATTTTCATTCATTTCCAGGATGTTTTTAATTTCTTCTTTGATCTCTTTAGTAATCCAATCATTGTTTAATAGCATTCTATTCAGCTTCCAAGTGTTTGAATTTTTTATTATAGTTTATTTCTAATATTATGCCATTGTGGTGTGAGAAGATGGTTGATATGATGTCAATCTTCTTGAATGCGGAGAGACTTTGCTTGTAACCCAATATGTGGTCTTTCAAGATGTGCCATGTGCATTTGAGAAGAATGTATATTCCATGGCTTTGGGGTGAAATGTTCTAAAGATGTTAAGTCCATCTGATCTAGTGAGTCATTTAAGATTGCTGTTTCTTTGCTGAATTTTTGTCTAGAGATTTATTCATTGATGTCAGTGAGGTATTAATGTCCCCTACTATGATTGTAGTGTTGTTGATCTCTTCCTTGATATCTTCTAGGAGGTTTTTTTAATGTATTTTGGTGCTCCTGCATTGGGTTGATATATGTTTATCAGGGTTATATCCTCTTGTTATATCAATCCCTTTAGTATTATGATGTGGTCTTACTTATCTCTTGTTATGGCCTTCACTTTGAGGTCTATTTTGTCAGATATAAGTATTGCTGCACCAGCTTTTTTTTAATTTTCCATTTGCCTGAAAAATATTTTTCCACCCATTAATTTTCATTCTGTGTAAACTTTTGAGATTTAAACATGGATCCTTAAGCTAGGGTAGAAAAGGCACAGTATGCTAGTTTTAATTCTTGGGTGCTTTGTCTTTCTTAATGAGACACACAATATAACTTTTATTTATACAGCTTATGTTCTGTCATAAAATTCATACTCTATGTAAAGGGCATTGATATAAACTATCATTATTTTATTCTTATCAATCACTTTATTTCTGCCATAAGTTAACTGCCAAGAAATATGCCAAACTTTGTGAATATTTAAATGCTATAGCATTGCCTAAAATCTGGAGCTGTCAAACTATAAAATGCACAACCTCATCAGGTAGTGAGGTCTCCATCACTGAATTTAAGTGGAAGCTGAATGGCCAATTGCCAATGAATTTTAGCACTGGGTAGAAATTTCAGCCAGTTACTATCAGTTATCATTTCTATGAGCCAACTCTGTATGAAATCCTTTATAATAAAATCTTAATATGCAAATTGACCAAATGACAGAATGACCGGGTGCTATGATGTGCACTGACCACCAGGGGGCAGACACTCAATGCAGGAGCTGCCCCTCAGTGGTCAGTGCATTTCCACAGGGGGAGTGCTGCTCATCCAGAAGCTAGGCTCTCAGCTCACAGCTGGTGAGTGCAGCAGTGGTGGTGAGAGCCTCTCCTGCCTCTGCTGCAGGTAGGCCATAAGGAGTGAGGGGTCCTGGACTGCAGGAGGGTGCAATCGGGCTGAGGGAACCCTTCCCTCTCCCATTCCCTAGTACATGAATGTCATGCACTGCACTTCTAGTATTATTATAGTTGTTAAAAGCATCAGCGTGGAATTGCTTTGCAATAATACTAGTTCAACTAAGTTGCAAATTAAGCAGCCTGTATTGACATGAAATTACATATAAGAATGAACTTGATGCCTCCAGATGTCAGAGGGAAACAAACTATAACAGAGACTGATTTCTAGATATATTTCATTCAAAATATACAATAATTTTGCATTTGAACTATTCATGTTCCTACTGTCTGAAATAAAGCAATGCAGAGTTTATAAATGCTAAGTTATATTTAAATTATATATACACTAAAACATTGTCCAGGTTTGGCATATGAGTAAACATGGGGCTAACTTGAAGGGAATATGTATGCAATTTGAACAACATGAAAACCTTTATTTTCTGCTGCTAGTGTTATATATATTATTTACTGGCTTCCAATAATATGAATTTTACATCTATGTTTTTATTTGGGCTCTACATTTATTCAGATAGAACAATTTAGTATTATTGTTGTTGTTAGTGACTAGTTCCCACACTTAAGACAATCATTTACTTTAGGGTTCAGGCTTCAATTCAAATATCCTACTTATTCTATGAAAAGTTAAAATATCACAAAACCCCAACATGTTGTCATACTCACTGCTTTTTCTAGACTGTCTATAGACACCTATAAATGTAATAAAATTGTAGTTTAGAAAATATGATCTTATAACATCAATCTATAATCAAAATATCAATAAAGAGGATATAGAGGATAAATATGGAACATACCTGAATATAACAAAGGCCCTATATAACAACACCACAGAGCTAACATCATATGCAATGATGAAAGCTGAACGTTTTTCCTCTAGTACCAATTACAAGTCAAGGATGCCTGCCCATTTTAACCACATAGCCTTGGCAGTCCTAGTTAGAGCAGTTATGCATAAAAAAGAAGGTGTTCAAATGAGAAAGGAAAAAGCAAAATGGTCTCTATTGGCAGGTGACATATTATATATAGAACATTTGAAAGACTTTATCAAAACACTTTTGGCACAGATAATTCAGGAAAGTTGTAGAATACAAAAATTCATATATAAAATTAGTTGCATTTGTATACACTAATAAATAACTAAAGAGAGATATTAAAACAATTTCATTTACAATTGCATCAGAAAATAAAATGTCTGGTAATAAATTAACAGAGTGGAAGATTTTTATACTGAAACTATAAGACATTGAAAGAAATCAAAAAACATATTTTGTATGCACTCAGACAACAGGGGATGAGAGCATGAGTGGGGGGGAGGGTTGGGGGTTATTGGGAGATGAGGACCCATTTGTAATACCTTGATATATATATATATATAATGAGTTGGGAGAATTAATATTATTTAAATGTAATACTACTCAAAGCAATCTATAGATTTAATGTAATTGCTATCAAAATTTCAATTGAATTTTATACCTATATAGAACAAATTTAAAAACTTGTATGGAACCAAAAAAATCCCTAAGTAGCCAAAGCAATCATGAGAAAGAATAACAAAGCAGGAGGTATCATGCGCCCTGATTTTAAACTATATTGCAAAGCTTCAGTAATTAAAACCGTATACTATTGACATAAAAACAGACACATAGACCAATGGAACAGAACAGAGAGCCCAGAAATAAATCCATGCATACATAGTCAATTAATACCTGAAAACATAGCAATGTAATCTAATAAAAGAGTAATATGCAAATTAACCATCACTCCAAGACACCTAGGCAATGCCCACCAGCCAGTCAGAGCAAGGATATGCAAATTAACCCAGCCAAGATAGCAGCCAGCAGCCATGGAGCTAGAGCAAACAAGAGGCTTCTGTTTTGAGGAAACTGCCTGCCTCAGCCAGCTCAAAGCAACAAAGTTTCAATTATAGAAGCCATGGAGCTGAAGCAAAAGGAGGTTTTGTTGCCTGCCTAGGCAGTCTGAGTCCTCTGCTCAAGGCAACAACGTTGCAATTATAGAAGATAAATAAACCCCAGAAACCTGCTTCCAGCCTGCCTCGCTGGGACCTTGGGTCAATGGGAGCTGTGGCAAGACTGCAAACAGCCATCAGCCCCTCACCCAGGCTGGACAGGCACTCCAGCAGGTGGACATCCCCCGAGGGGTCCCAGACTGCAAGAGGGCACAGGCTGGGCTGAGGGACCCCCCCCCCAAGTGCACAAATTTTTGTGCACTGGGCCCCTAGTAATATATAATAGGGAAAGAACAGTTTATTCAATGATGGCATTGGAAAAACTGGAGTCACCTGCAGAGGAATAAAACAAGACCACTATCTTGTATCATATACAAAAATTAACTCAAAATGGATTTGAGAGTTAAATGTAACACCTGAAATCATAAAACTCTTCATTGGAGCCCTGGCTGGTATGGCTCAGTTTGTTGAGCATTGTCCAGTGCACCAAAAGTTTGCTGGTGTGATTCCCAGGGCACATGCCTAGAGTAAGACAACTGATTGATATTTCTCTCCCTCTCTCCCTCTCCTTTCCTCTCTCTATATAATAAATAAAAATATGTTTTTTTAAAAAGCATGTAGATGAAAATATAGGCAGGAAGTTCTTTGACATTGGTGTTGGCGATGATTTTCTTTTTTTGGCTTTGACACCAAAAGCAAAGCCAACAAAGGCAAAAATCATCAAGTATGACCACATAAAACTAAAAAGCTTCTATACATCAAAGGAAACACCAATCAAATAAAAACGCAACCTACTGAATAGAAGAAAATGTTTGAAGGTCACATATTTAGTAAGGGGTTAATATCCAACAAATATTTTTAAAAAGCTTCAAACAACTTGATAGAAAAATAAATTCATTTAATTAAAAAATGCTCAAAAAATCTGAATAGACATTTTCCCAAAGAAGACATAAAGATGGCCAGCAGATACACAAAATGTACACAGTATCATTTATTATCAGGGGAATGCAAATAAAAATCACAGTGAAGTATTATCTTCTACTTAAAAAAACTAAGTCAACCCAGCAGAGAACTCAGCACTAGGGACCGACTATAAGAAGAATGCCATGTTGGGCGGAAATGACCAAAGCCAAGTGCTATAGCCATCTCAGTCTCTGGCTGGGGCTATTCAAGATAAGTGTGATCTCAATTCAAACACTATAATAGACCAAGAAGGGGGAAAAAACTCACAGATGACAGTTTGGAGATTACCAGAGGGAAAGGGGAGTGGAGGCTGGTAGAAGTGAGTACTGGTAAATGGGGCTAAATGGGGATGGGAAAAAAAACTTGATTTTGGTGGTGAACACACAATACAACATGATTTATTACAGATGATTTATTACAGAACTGTACACTTGAAGCATATAACATTTATTAGCCAATTTCACCCCAATACATACAATAAAAATTGAAAAGACATTGAAGCTCATAGAAGTTGACTAATTACACTTCTTGCAGCTGGAAAGTCAAGTTCTCTTCCCGGGAAATGTCCCCTGATTTCTCTGGCTGTGACCTTTGTTTTTGTTGTGATCTTCGTTTTCTTCGTTAGACTGTATATCGATCCAAGTCAGGAACCACATTTCTCACCTCCGTACCTCCCATGCTAAGCTCCTTTCCTAAATTTAAAGTTGAATATATGGTTATTGAATGGATTACATCAAGCATGTCAAACTCAAAGGCTAACTTGAGCCAAATAAATGAGGCATTGGGCTGGGGGCGCCACAAGTTTGACATGCTTGAACTACATAATATGGATGAAAGTGATATTTAATTTAAGATGAAGTCTCAAGAGCTATTCTATATTTTTTATTTTTATAATTAAGAAGAAAAAATACTGAATCTACCCCATAATCAACAATTGCAATTCAAAAACCAGTACTATATAATCCTATATAATAAAAGCCTAATATGCTAAGTGTCGGTTGACCAGTCAGCCATTCAATCAATCAAAGTGCAATATGCTAATGATATGCTAGGGCTGCTCAACCACTCCTATGATGTGCACTAACTACCAGGAGGGAGATGCTCCAACCAGTAGGTTAGCTTGCTGCTGGGGTCCAGCTGATTGGGACTGAGCGAGATAAGCCACACAAGTCCTGTAGCCCTCCCGTGGTCCCCCCCTGGCTGGCCCACCTCCTGCATCCCTCCCCGGCACTGTCAGTGTGATAGTGCCTCTGTGGGGTCCCTCGGCCTGGCCTGCACCCTCTCTCAATCTTTGACCCCTCGGGGAATGTCAGAGAGCCAGTTTCAGCCTGATCCCACAGGCCTCTGAAGATATAAAACATGTTTGCTTGTATTTAGGTGGGCCAGAATCTTGATGATTTAAAAATCTTTCACTTAGCTATCCATGTTTCAACAACGCATGACAATTCACTTAGACTTCATTCTATAAGTGCCATTCAATTTTTTGTCACCTGAACTATGGGCATTGTGTCAGAGCAAATAAACTAATAGCATCATATTTCTAAAGAGATGGCATGTTATAAGATTCAATAAAAATTTTATTGAATTAATGTGTTCACAAATTTCTGGACATTAAGCAGAGAACAAATGTAAGAATTTGTCTTATATTATTTCTACATATAAAGTTACTAGGGGCCCGGTGCACAAAAATTTGTGCACTGGGACAGTGGGGGGGGAGGTGTTTCCTCAGCCTGGCCTGTGCCCTATCATAGTTTGGGACCCCTCTGAGGATGTCCACCTGCTGGTGTGCCTGGCCAGCCTGGGTGAGGGGCCAATGTCTGTTTGCAGGCTGGTCAAGGTCCCCAATGGAGACCCTCACCCCAGGGGGTGTGGCAAACCTGAATGAGGGGCTAAGGGCAGTTTTCAGGCTGGCCACAGCTCCCACTGACCCTCTGGGCCATCCGCCTGGGAAGCGAAGGGGTGGCGCTAGCCACCCCATAGGCTTCCCAGGAGGGGGCATGGGGTCCCCCGGTTGGTCACGTCCCCCGACCCCCCAGGCTTCTCCACCTGGGAAGCCCATCAGGTGGCGCTGGCCACCCCATAGGCTTCCCAGCAGGGGGCCGCGGGGTCCCGCCGGCTGGTCCCCGCTTTCCCCGGAAGGCTTCTCCGCCCGGGAGGCCATTCCGGTGGTGCTGGCCACCTGATTGGCCTCCCAGCAGGGGGCCGCGGGGTCCCGCCGGCGGGTCCCCACTTCCCCCGAAAGGCTTCTCCACCGGGGAGGCCGTTCCAGTGGCGCTGGCCACCGATCGGCCTCCCAGCAGGGGGCCACGGGGTCCTGCCAGCTGGTCCCCGCTTCCCCTGGAATGCTTCTCTGCCTGGGAAGGCATCAGCTGGCCCAGGGCGCCAGATGCCTTCCCAGGCTCCCAAGATGGCGGAGGCCGCAGCCCCGGGCTCCGCCATCTTGGCTAGGCTAATTTGCATATGGCCACTCTGATTGGCTGTTGGGCATAGCTTAGGCTGTCCCGAAGAAATGGTTAATTTTAATATTACGCTTTTATTAGTTAAGATATTTATATGTGTTCTCACAATAAGATATAAATAAGTCTTTACATTTAGACTTTTCCCCAAAGTTTGTCTTTTAGCAGGAAGGAAATATAAATACTTATTTTATTTCCCTCCCTCTCTATTTCTCTCCTACTTCCCATATTTCCTTCTTCCCTTCTTCCCTCCCTTCATTTCTTCCTTCCTTTCATATTTTGTTTTCTTTTGCATCAGAGTATGACCTGCAGGAAGAGAATCTGTGTTATTCTTTTTCTACCAACTTTCTCACATTCAGCTGTTGACTTTAACTTTGTAATCCTATCAAATTTTTCAGTTTTCCACTAAATAGCTCAGTCATTTGGGCTCATGTGTACACTCATTGCAATCCTGTTCATTCAACAAATACGTATGAACATCTATTAAATGTGTATATCTGATTATAAACAAAGAATAACAGGATGCATTCCTACCTTCAAAAAGCTCACAACCCAGAGCCAAATATGAGAAGCATGCTTCATAAGAACAAATTTAAATAATGAGCACATTTAAGAAGCACACTTACCACCAAGAGTGCATTTTAGATACCATTAAATGTCATTAAGAATCTCTCATGTTACATTCAAATGCAAATAGAGAAAATTAGGTCCATACAGGTACAAATACATTTTACTCCTAGGGAATACAATTGATAAGTCCACAATATGCCCCTCTTGGCATAAAAAGCAAAAGAGAAGTATATTATTTGTAAAAGGAATGTTCATTGAACATCTGCTCTATGTAAACAACTAAGGAAAGACCCAATAGAGTCTTCCCTGAGTCTTCCCTGTGTAAGCCTTAGAAACAAACTTTTCTTTTGATACTTGACTGCATTGTTGCAGTTCGGATATCCAATGAAGTTTTGTAAAATGGAAATTTTACCTGAAATTGGTTTCAAACTAATATGCCTATTATACGATGTCTAATAGAGTGTGTTCTTCTCTTATATGAAATGCAACAAGACAGGATTATTTTCACAGAAGTCAGGTAATATGCTTATATTCTGTAATATTCTGTGATTACAAAAATATACTTTCATGTCTTAAGGATAACTAATTTATTTTTACATAAAAATTGGAATTATCTCAATGATGTAAGATACATTTGTTGAAATGACAATAGGGAAAACAAGAATTTAGGACAAATTTAAAGTGATGGGCTACTTTCATATAGTAAAGGATTACTCTATTTTTTATACTCTCTGACATCAGAAATATTATTTACTAGTAGCCTTGTGCATGAAATTCATGAACTTTGGGGGGCGGTCCCTCAGCCTAGCCTGTACCCTCTCCAATCTGGAACCCCTCAGTGGGATGTCTGACTGCCCATTTAGATCAGGCCTCAACTGGCAGTCAGACATCCCTCCTACAATCCAGGACTGCTGACTCCTAACTGCTCACTTGCCTGCCTGCCTGATTGCCCCTAACTGTTTCTGCCTGCCAGCCTGATCACACCCTCCAACCACTTTCCTGTAGGCCTGGTTGCTCCTAACTGCCCTTCCCTGCTGGCCTGCTCCCCCCACCACCACCAACAACTGCCCTCTCTTGCAGACCATCTTGTGTTGGCCATCTTGTGACCACATGGGGGAAGCCATATTTGACCACAGCAGGGCAACCATCTTGTGTGAGGGTGTTATGGTCAATTTGCATTTTATGTCTTTATTATATAGGATGTCACAGAGACATAGTTATACATTATAGTAAAGGCAAAAGAGATTACACGTGTTGTTAATTTAGGGTTTGATAACTTTCTAATATGAATGGCAGCATGCCTGGAATTGCCATTCATTTTGATGCTGTATAAATAGCATTGCCTGAAGTTGGGCAATGCAACACCTTTGTGGTGTCCACAAGTATACTGAATGTTTGATTGAACTACTTTAGTCATAAAGTAAAATCTATAGTTATTAAATAATCTGTGCTGACTAGTGTGGGTGACATGAAGATAATAACATTGCTAGGTCTAGAAGCATGTAATGAGCATGTAGAGACAGATTACCATTTCTCTTTTCAAATGCCATACAGTTTTCTACTCTCTGATTTTTGCATCTCTGTAGGTGGGTTGCACTTATTTTGTGATGAAACAGGAAGCATATTATAAGTGCTTTCTTGAGGGGAAATCTTGTCTCCATCTGAAGATGCCCTATGGGCTTCTAATACCTGTGTGAACTCAACCACTTTCTGCTGTCTTCCTTCTGATTTTCCCTGGCATTTGTTAGTTCTGAATATCTTTTTTGTTATTCTGTTCATCAAGATCTCTCAGGACCCACCTTATCATGGTTCCTGATGATGAAGTGGTTCTTACTCTTGCTGATTGATGTGGCAAGCATCAGCAATATTATTTTAACAAATAGCTCCATGATTCCTCTTAGACTGAAAACCACTTATGTGAAATAATACCTTGATCAATTTCTTCAGATATAAAATGTTGAGGTTTGTGGGGAATGTCTTCGAAAGTGAGTATGTAAGTGTGTTAACAAATATACCTTATACCATAAATTAACAGGATTTTTAGTTAGGAATAAACAAGAGGAAAACAAAGGGAAGTGGTCTACAAATCAAGGAGAAGAAAGGAGAAGTCTTTAGAGATAGGTCATTAGACAAAAATTAGGTGGTTCAGGGTAGTTACATAACTTTTATGACTGAAACTATTCTAACATTAAATTTTAGTTGTATAAGTTATTCTAATATAAAAACCTCAATCATGACCAAATATTTGTAAGTACCTATTAATTATATAGCATTTATCAATCATGTTTTAGAGAATAACGAAACAGTAGTGTTCAGAATGGGCTTTGAGTGAAGTTACACAGGGACAGCAGGCATGGAATGATGAACTAATCCAAAACCTAAGTCAAGCAGAAATAGGAATTCAAAGGCAGAGATGATTAGAAACACACATCCTATTCCCAGTGTGTGCCAGAGCGAGGTTGCATTGGTTCAAGAGAATTAATTATTAAATTTTCAGAGATTCTTGTTAAATATAGCCATTATTAAAAAGTAAATGACAAATATAACTAAATAAATTGTATGAAAGGCAGAAGTAATAAATACTCAAAACATCATCTCCTAATCATGCTATGACCTATTCATAGTACTTGATGTTCGTTATATCTACTTCCATCAGTATGGTAGAGATGTAACATAATAGTGTCTGACTGTGTATCTCTTTTCTTCTCCAGATTTAGTGATGACATTCTGGTAGCTTGAAATTGACCATGATGGAAGAACAGCATAGACACTGGCAAGTGCTATAAAATAATGTATTTTTGTGGAAAGATGGTTGTTAAATATTTACCATTAACCACTGCCCATTCCCCCAGCTCATATGCAAAAATGTAAAGACATACATAAAAATAATGTATTTTTGTGGAAAGATGGTTGTTAAATATTTACCATTAACCACTGCCCATTCCCCCAGCTCATATGCAAAAATGTAAAGACAAAAATGTAAAGACATAAAGTAGGTGGTAAAGAGAATTTTGGCAAATAAAGTAGAGGAAAACAAATTTTCAAGGGACCAGGTAACCCCTGATGAAAGCTAGGTTGCACATACATTTTATAACTTCACTCTATACTTCATTTCTTGACTCCTGAATCTTGGAATCAGACCTTTAGATCCGTGCTCTTAGTGGTCCATAAATTCAGGTCTGTTTAAGTTCTACTGAAACATCTTATTTCTAATCTTTATTTAATAACACATATATTTTTAAACCTTCCTGTGCCAATTTAGTAATGTTAAGGAAACTGTTTTGTTGTGCTTTTTTTTTTTTTTTTTACAAAGGAGATGATAAATCTCTACAACTACATTTGTTAATGATATTTAAAAACTTTCCATTAGATTAATATTTTTGATCATTTCCTGGATTTGTATTATATTTTTAAAACTATATTTAATGGTTTTAAATCTTTGTTGATTATGTGAGCCCGATAAGAGCAATTAACAGACTTTTAATTATTAGAGCAGTTATAGCCCCTCCATCATTTCCTCATCTTCTATCTCCCCAGTTTTTCATAGCTAAAGTCACTATAACTTGCAAGTTCCAACCTTCACTGCTTTCTGACCTTTGATGAAAGCTGGAAAGCAGCTCCAGCCTCCTTATATGAATGATCATGTACTGAGTAATTCTCATGGTTTTGTAAATCGATGATGCAATGTAGGGCTGGAGGGATATGGGCTCTAAAGCTAGATTGCTTGGATTCCAGTACTTGCCCAGCCACCTGATGACAGGCAATCTTGAGCATCTCTCTCACTCTTTCTGAGGCTGAGCTTCCTCTTCTGTAAAATATGGACAATGGTGGAGTCTACTTTATGGGTGTGTTACTTTTCTGCCTTTGCTATAAGAAATTCTGCTTAAAACTACAGAAATTCAACTGCTCACAGTCGTCAAGGCAAGAAGTCCAAAATCCAGGCATCAGAAGGTGTGTACTTCCTCCTGATGCTCTAGGAAAGATTCTGTTACTTTACTCTTCTGGTAGTTGTTGGCATGCCTTGGCCTGTGCCTGCATCACTCCAATCTCCACCTCCAGTGTTATACTCTCTCCTCCCCTTCTGTCTGCCTTTTTTTTTTTGTATCTCCCTTAAATGACTTAGGACCCACTGAGCAATCCAGGGTGATCGCATCTCAATGTCCTTAACTTAATGACATCTGCAAAGACTCCCCCCCTCCCCCACAAAATCAGATAACATTCACTTTTCAGGAGTAAAGAACATATTTTTTGAGGGTCCACCATCCAACTCACTACAATAGAATTGGGAGGAGTCAATGAGTGAATTCAAGTAAAATGCTTAGAACAGTTCCTAGTACAGAATAAAGGATCATAAAATATTTCCCCCTCTCTCATTCTACTCTTCTACTCCATCCTCCTCTTCCTTCTCCCTTCTCCTCTACTTTCTTATTTTATTATTGTTTTTGAGGCCTTATCATAATCACTAAGTTTTCAGATTTAGTACTATGTCTCAGGATTCAGTTCCCAATGGGATCCTTCAGTGCTTCCCAGCCAAAGCTGACTTCAGTTTTTATTTTGGCATTTCTGGAGTAGAATTTTTCAACTTGAATCCTTTAAGTTTAAGCATGAATCCATTCTTGTCCCTGTTCCAGAGTATCTGTCTGATAGCCTGCCTAAGAACACCTGTCTCTAACACTTTTGTTGTCTTGTCCTTTCCAGATTCTGAGAAACTACCCCTGACTCCAAATCACACAAGCCACACTTCTGAATGTTTCCAGCAATAACTATAATTTGAAATAACTGCATATTTTACATTGTTCACACTTCTTCTGGTTCTTTGCCAGAATCCAGTTTCCAGATGTTTTTGCTTGCCTGACTTATTAAAGACTCAGTGATGATCACATTCTGAGATAATTGTATGCCATGTATTATGTATTTTGCCCTCCTGCATTCTCTGATGCCAGCTCCAAAAGAAGGAACAGCTACTGTAATTCCTGACTTTTCCTAGTAGGTAAGCCTGGAGAACTCTGGCTTCTCTGCCCCACTTCATGTTTAGGAAAACAATGCTGAGTGGCACTGAGCAATCCTGAGATACACTACACTGGACTATTAGTAACTAGGCTAATTTGCAAACAGTTGTGCATTTTAAATAGAATAGTTCAATGTTCTCGTAACACTAGAGGCCCAGTGCACAAAATTCATGCATGGGGGGTGGATCCCTCAGCCCCACCTGCACCCTGTCCAATTTGGGAGCCCTCAGGGTAGCCCTCTCCAATCCAAGAGACCTGATGGCTTAAACCCACTCCCCATGGTTCTCTGCTCTCTGCTGGGCCTGGCTGCTCTGTGCCCACTGCCTAGAGGCTCTCTGCAGTCCAGAGGCTCTCTGCAGTCCAGGTTGGGATGCCAGCCTCATGACTGTGGTGACAAAGCAAGTGCCCCACCCTACTGCTACATGATCACTGCCCAGAGGCCCTCCACTGCCCAGAGGCCCTCTGCAGTGGGGGCAGAATGCTTGCCTTATCACTGCAGTGACAAAGCAAGCATTCCACCAGGCCGCTCACACTGCCTGCTCTTAATGGCTTCCCGCCCCCCTACCCCCCGGATTGGGGAACTTTGGTGGGGCTGAGGGGACTGGGCACCACCATCTTGTGGCTATGAGTGCCACCATCTTTGTGATGGAGTGGCAATTAATTTGCATATTACCCTTTTATTATATAGGATAAGGAGGAAATGGTTTGTAATTAAGAGCATTTGAATTCCCAGTTACTCAGAGTCATCCATAAATTAAATTAGGGCACATGATTATTTTAGAGGCAAATTAAATTTGACAACTCCTAAATTAAAAGAAAAAGAAAAGAACCATTCTCCGCCAAATTCAAGAGATTTCTCTTTTTCAGAGAAATGGGAAATCTATATTGCATACTTCAGAATAATTTCAGCATTGCAAGCCTGTTTACTAATCTAAAGGAACCCTGCTGTATTTTTTTTTGTATGCTCTGACTATTTCTCAATTTAACACAGAGACTTCATTGTGGATGAATTCTGATTTTTAAGACATTATCTAGATACTTTACCTGGCATAATTTTGCTTTTTAAAAAAGAAAGAGGAAAGGAAAGAAAAATTTGACATCATGTTTCCTCAAGGGATCACTCCCTGCTGTACAGAAACGACTTCACTTTAAAATAAAGTTACATTATCTGAGGACTTTAATATAGCATTAAAAGGGATTGTAGTAACACACACACACACACACACACACACACAAACTCTAATAGAATTAGCTCAGTATAATGTTATATTGCATAATATTTTCAAATTTAGTCATATTATACTACATTGAATTTATTTTCAGGTTTTTTTTCTGTACATTCTTGTTAAGATGTTAAAATGACTGTTCAGAAAGCTAAAAATTGAATAATTAATATGAGAAAAGCAACTTTTAAAGTTCTATAATTAAATGTATTTCCACTGGGAGATAGGTTCCTTCATACTGTACTATTTTTTTGGTCTTTTAGGAAATTAAAGTAACTTGTTTAATGTACAAAGAGTTGTAATTCATTTTGTGCATCTGGAAGACAGCTCCAATATGGGTATTTCCAACTTATTCTGTCATGATATCAGCAAGATTTATTTATTTATTTTTTTGTTTGTTTTTGTTTTGTTTTGTTAATAGTCATAGCATCCTCAGAGTCTTCTCAGGACTTCAGAAATTGCCATAAATTGTTTACCTCTCCTCCAAAAGCCATGCTCTAGTTGTTATATTCTTATATATTATACTCATGCTATCAACATCCTCCTAGAAATCAAATTTAGAAATATAGAACTTATTCCCCATCACTGTAAATTTTAGGATTTGTTTCAGCTCCAAGTGAACCCTAATTTTAAAAACAGTACCAAAAGCAAGGAAAAATTATAAGACTCTGATAAACAAAATACATTAATTAATGAAAAATATCACATGCTAATGGATAGAAAGAGTCAGTTCTCTATAGCTTGATCTTTAGATTTAAGTAATTTACAATCAAGTCCCAAGTAATTTTGTACATATTGACAAACTGATTCTATATGGTGAGGGAAAAGTCCCAGAACTGCCAATGAGGTGCTAAAGAAGATGAACAAAGTTAGAGGGCTGACAATACCTGTCTTCAAGACCTACTCTAAAGCTACAGTAATCAACACAGTGTGGTATTGAAGAGGAAAACACACACAAATAGAGCAATAGGAAAGAATAGAGTGCAGAAATCGATCCTTAAAAATAGTCATCTGATCCTTGACAAAGTAGCAGAGGTAATACAATGGAGAAAAGATAGTCTCTATTGCAAGTATTGCTGGAACAACTGGACACCAATATGCAAAAACAAAAACAAAAACAAAAAAAAGACACAGATAAATAAATCTAGTCACAAAACTTGCAACCTTCACAAAAATTTACTCAAAATGGATCACATGTAAAACATGAAACTCTAAAATTCCTAGAAGATAAATAGGAGAAAACCTAGGTGGCCTTGGGTATGGTGATAAGTTTTCAGATATAACACCAAAGGCATATCCATAAAAAACAAAAAAACAAAAACAAAAACAAAAAAAAAAAACAAAACACAACTTCTTCTTGGAATATACAACCTGAAGAGAATGAGTTGATATGACACATCCTGGGAGAAATTTGCAGAACCCACACCTGATAAAGGGTTGTTATCCGAAAAATACAAAGAACACAAAACTTAGTAATAAGAAAACAAACAACCTCAATAAACAAATGGACTAGAGATCTTAAATTACACCTTATCAAGGAAGATATACAGATTGCAAATCAGCATATGAAAAGATGTTCTACATCATATATCATCAGGGAATGCAAACTAAAACAATAGTGACATAAATAGATACTTCTCCAAAGAGAACACACAGATGACCAACAGACAGATATATGAAAAGGTACTCAATGTCACTAATCATCAGAGCAATGCAAATTAAAACCACAAGATATCACATCATACCTGTCAGAATGGCTCTCATCAAAAAATCAACAAACAACAAATATTAGTGAGAATGTATAGAAAAGGGAACCCTCCTGCATGGTTGATGGGATTGCAAATTGGTGGTGGAGCCACTATGAAAAACACTATATAGGTTCCTCAAAAAAAATTAAAAATATAACTACTTTATGACCTAGTGATTCCACTTCTGGGTATATATCTGAAGAAACCCAAAGCACTGATTTGAAAGAACAGATGCATTCCTGTCTATTGCAGTGGTATTTACAATAGTCCAGGTATAGAAGCAACCAAGTAGTACCCATCAACAGACAAGTGGACAAAAAATTGGTGGTACATATATACAATGGAATATCACTAGGCCATGAAAAAAATGAAATCTTACCATTTATAACAGCATGTATGAACCTAGGGGACATTATCCTAAGTGAAATAAGTCAGACAGATTTAGGTAAATACTATAAGATTTCACTTACATGTGATATTTAAATTACAAAATAAATGAGAAAAAAAAGCAGAAAAAGATTCACAGATACAGAAAACAAACCAATGGTTGCCAGCGGGGAGGGTTGGGGGATAGCTGGGTGAAAGAGGTAAAGAAAGGAATAAGAAGTACAAATTGGTAGTGATGAAGTAGTCACAAGATATAAAGTACAGCATAGAGAATATAGTCAATAATATTGTAATAACTAAGTATAGTGCCAGGTGTGTACCTGAAATATCAGGGGGGTCACTTTGAAAATTATGATTATCTAACCTCTATGCTATACAACTAAAACTAATATAAAATAATACTGAGTAACAAATGAAATTGAAAAGTAAAACAATAATCACATATCCAGTATATTGTCAACACCAAATGCTGGCAAGAATATGGAGCAACAGAAACTCGCATTCATTGCTGGTGGGAATGCAAAATGGTATAGCCAGTATGAAAGGCAATTTGGCAGTTCCTTACAATACTAAACATATTAGTACCATAACATTTAAAAATGGCGCTCCTTAGTATTTACCAAGAGGATTTGAAAACGTACGTCCTCATAAAAACCTGTTCATGAATATTTGTAGTAACTTTATTTATAATTACCAAAACATGAAAGCAATAAAAATATCCTTAAGTAGGTGAATGGATAAATAAAAGGTTATACATAAAGATTATCCAGCATATTACTAAATGAAAGAAGTCAATCTGAAAAGGCTGCATAGTACTAGTATATGATTTCAACTATATGTCATTTTGAAAGAGGCAAAACCATGGACACAATAAAAAGACCACTTTGGATAATTATAAAGGCAGTGTTTATTGAAAAACATTTCATTTTCAAAATTGAGCTCTCAGCTTTTAAAGTGTGTATACATATTTTAGAACACCCTGTAAAGGCACCGTACTGCAATTTTATCCAATCTTGTTAACAGCAGAAGGCAGGAGTAGAAATTGAAATAGATCCGTCTTTGTTTGAAACTTAGTTATGTTTTAAGAAAAATTTCAAATTTGAAGAACATAAAAATGTAAATAGTAATATACTGTGTGAAATATATTCCAAGATCAATCTATAAAAATAAAAGCATAATATGCTAATTAGACCAGACAGCCAAACAACCTTGCAAACGTCATTCTGGATGAAGCTGTGGTGGCAGGGGCCAAGGCAGAGGCGGTTAGGGGCAATCAAGCAGGCAGGGGAGTGGCTAGGGGTGACCAGGCAGGCAGGTGAGTGGCTAGGGATGATGTGGCAGGCAGGCAAGTGGCTAGGGGCAATCAGGCAGGCAGTCAGAGGAGTTATGGGTGGTTAAGCAGGCAGGCAGGCTGAGTGATTACGGGTGATCAGGAAGACAGGCAGGCAGTCCAGCAG
Organism: Murina feae; assembly: GCA_004026665.1. Classification (NCBI taxonomy): domain Eukaryota; kingdom Metazoa; phylum Chordata; class Mammalia; order Chiroptera; family Vespertilionidae; genus Murina; species Murina feae. Next base: position 171 of record PVJC01022144.1, on the reverse strand, counting down.
TCCCAGATTGTGAGAGGAAAGTCTGATTGCTGGTTTAGGAATCCTGTGGACTTCCCCTGAGGGGTCCCAGATTGTGAGAAGGTACAGGCTGGGGTGAGGGACACCCTGCCCTTCCATGCACGAATTTTGTGAAACAGGCCTCTAGTACAAATATAAAATCACTAGGGGCCC